>VZTR01001353.1:149786-174578 GCA_013400775.1 Chaetops frenatus | reverse complement strand
TTTTTTTTTTTTTTTGGTGAAAAAAACATGTGGAGACATATGACAAATTTAATGGCCTGGCACTGTAGGAAGAACCACAGAAAACCTTTCATAAGAAAAACACTTTCTGATTCTGAGGAAATGTTTTGATGGGAACATATTGATTTTTTTTCTCTGCTCTCGGGAGATACAGGCCATCCTGTTTGTTTCTCAGTTTTCATGCCTTTCTGCTCCCTCGTGCTGTCAGGCGAGCAGGAGGGTCCTGCCAAAGCTCTCTGTTTCTGTTTGAACCTAACTACACAGTCATCTAGTGCCTGACTTTTAGGGAGCTTTCTCTTCAGGCTGCTCAGTTTCCCAAAGAAATCTCTCTTTAATGAGTTGGAGAGTCCTGAGCAGCTATGTCCATCATTCAGTCACCCCATAAATCACTTGCATCCCATTATATCTACTCTCACTATGAAACTAGCAATTAGCTGAGTTTCATATCACTGATGTGTTTGTATAAGTATTTCTAGAGTTTTGTGACATGAAAAATGTGTGTACTGAGACTCATAAACTCAGAGGTGATTAATGTCTCCTTTTCTCACCAGGTTGTCCAGAAGGAATGTATCTGCCCCATAAGTGCCCTGGCAAGCTAACTCAAAATTATTTCTGCAGGTCACCAGTATTTTGTCAGATGGCCTTACATATCATGGGATTCATAAGTTTATATCCTGATCACATTGGTCAAAGGTACTCTGGTTGATAGAAAATGTGGAAGGATATATTCACATTAAGTAGAATTCCAGCAAAGATTCTTCAAGTTAGATTTTGCAATCTGGGAAACAGGTCCAGAGGGATGTATGCTTTCTGATGAATGAGACTTCAGATCTAAGAAACACAGAATTCCTCTTGTCAGCTCATAGCTAAATGAACCACAGAAAAAACTTTAGAAATGAACTCCAAAGTAACTAATGATCTGTGTTCTTTCTTGACTATTTCATGCCCAGTTTTTCAAATTAAGGGAGTTAACTTTTTTGATTTTATGTTTTAGAGAATAAAACACCTGCATGATTTTATTTTGCATCTTCTCTGATATGACAGCAATTTCTAGAAAATTATAAAATAACATGAAATTCATCTCCTGGGAAAATGATGAGAAGCACAGTCCTGCCCTTGGTGCAGCTAAGACCTCTTATGCTTTCAAGGTGTAGTTGCACTCAGTAAGTGTCTCCCCATGGGTTCTGTGCTGCAGTCGCCTACGTAGCTGGGCACTCATTGCAGCTTGGTAATGCCCTTGCTGTCATGGGGAACTCCAGCATGCACCTGGGCCAAAGGCTCTGGCTGCCCCTGTGCTGTGGTGCTGGGGGTTAAGGTGTTCATCTCCACGGGGCTTCTGTGTTGGTCCTGAGCCCTTCATCTTTCCTGATGCTCCACAGCCTGCTCAGTAACTCCTGCAGCCCCCTACTGAGGATTCTGCCCTGTTGAGCAGCAACTGGTTCTCTCTGTTGAGGAGGCCTGGTTCTCTCTTCCATTGACCCCTGTTTGTTCTTCATTTGCTGGGATTCCTTGCCCCTTTTTCATCCAAATTTTTCCATGTGAGAGGTGAGCTGTTGCCAAACGGAGGCAATTGTCTCTAATCTGGTTCTTTTAGATGTTCCACAAGGAGGTATATTTTGCATGATATGGAATTTTATTTACAAGAGGCATACAGAAATGTACTCTGTAATACAGTAATTGCAATAAATAATTTAATGATGATAGGAATGCGATTTGTATTATCAATCTCTGCGTCCTGATGCTAGGTATCTCCAGTCACAGGCAAGGAGTATGTGGTTGAAGTCAGCATAAATTAGGGTTTTTTCAAAGATTGTCTCCTTAGTTGTCTAGTTTTATAATTTATGTGGGGCTGAGCCATATACACACTCTCCCCTGCACGCACCAGGTTGGTAACATACCAGAAAGACCTTGCTCTCTACTCATTATCTCAGGGGAGCCTGTTAATAGAAACTGATCAGTCATTGGAGCAGCCAAATATCCAAAACAAAGATGACCTTCCAGTTCTCTCTTGTTTTGAAATAAGCTCACCCTGCTTTATGCTTGGTGGTCATTATTGACTTTCTTCCTTTTGCCCATAGAAAAATATTTTGAGCCTATCACTCAGCAAAAATAATAATTTCTAGGTAGCAGGGCAAGTATTTTAGTGTTTTGCATGTGTTTAACTTCTGCCTAGTCCCACCCACAAAAAAAAAAGTTTCTGTTACCTTGCTATAGATTTGGCAAATCCTTAATAAATGATGGTGAAGAATACATTCTTCCTTTCTCTTTCTAAGAGCCTTTTATTCTTTATGTGTCTTGGACTTTTTTGCATTTTATTTTTGGATTATGTGTGCAATATTCAATGTATACTTTTTACTGTTGCAGCATGAAGTGTTCATGAATTATAGATGACTGTTACATCCAAGAATCTTAGATGAATAACAGTATTATTGGATAAAATTCAAGTCAGAAATGTGTTTTAATAAATGAACTTAAATCTTGTATCTGCCAAGAATGTGAAATACCATCCAAATACCAACTAAAATAACCTAACGTTAAGAAATCAGTCAACAAGAAAGTTTGCAAAAACTAAGGTGCACTTACTAAAGGAAAGATGTTTTGCAGTTGCTATTTTGTCCATTGCTTTTGGCAGTGGTGGCAGCGCAGTTCAAATGACTGTAATTAGTATTGGTACATAATTGTTATTCCTGTGTGTCTCAGCCTGAGAAGAAGCTGTTCACTGCCCTAGAAAAATATGGTACCCATGGCTCCAGTGCAAGGTCTATTCTCACATACATTCTCACATACTAATAGCTCTTTTGAGATATATATTACAGAGCTCACTGAGTTTAGGGTTGTTTGTGTTTGTTTTAGTCAAATCCTAGCCATGAAAAATTAGTAATTAGATGTAGGTTACTACTGTGATTTTTAGCTGCACAGTTTAAGCAGGATTAAAGAAATGTGAAAGTTGTGATAGACTGTTGATTGTGTGGGAGCATGAGAAGCAGGGAATGTGTGAATAAATCTGTGGCTCAAATGATGAGACATAATACTTGTGACCTATTATTAGTTATTTCTGAGTAAAACTCCAAAAAATAATATACTAACATGAAAACTAAGACACAGAGTTACTAAGTGATTTCTTCCCCACTGGATATTTGTAGGAAAATCTATAATCAAAGCTGAAAATTTTATATGTTCCTTTTGTTTATCAGTCTTTACAAGTTTAATTATGATGTTGAAAAAAGCAGAACAGAATTAAAAAATTAAAACCAAAGATATTTATAGGGAAATTAAAAAAATCTCAAAACCATATGTATTATACAACCACATGTATGACAGTTACTAGGGAACTAGGTAGAGTGAAATGAATGAATGAATGAAAGCTTTTCTGGATTCTATTACTGCTGTTCTGACCCCATATTTAATGCTTCCATGAATTTTTAATGTTTTCTATGGGAGGACTTGCCTTAAGGCTGGTTCACTCACCAAAGTGGCAACATGGTGTGTAAAATGACCTCTTGCCCATGGCTGGTTGCAGGAAAAACAGCACTTTGAAATTATGCCTCTGGGGAAGTTATAATGGTTTTTCAGAGGATTTGTAGAAGCAACTTGTATTCAGCTTCTTGGCCTGACTATCCTCAGGTGGTATCACCCACTTCATTTAAAACTCTCCTGCTGGAAGCCCACATGTATGTCAATTATTCAGTTTTTGTTATACTACCTAGTTTATCTGAGAGCTCTTTGCAGAAGGCTAAACTGGGTAAAATTTTGCATGTGTTTGTATAGCTGAGAAATGACTCACACCTCTCAGCTGCACCAGCTGTTAGCTGGCTGTAAAAGCTTAAATGTATCTTGCTGCATTGGAATCTTAACATGTGCAAATTCGTGACTGCAGTTGCCAACAGAGTGCTGTGCAATAATGGCAGCACTGACAGCTTGTTCCAAAATGCCCTCTTGACTGTAGCCTTCCTTCCAACATAGAGCTAACTTCTGTGCTTCTGTCATGCTTGGGTATCTTTAAAGTTGGTCAAATACTGCATCTGAGCTGCCCTGTGTGAGCATATTTACAACTTCCTGCAGTATCACCATTTTCTTGGTGGAGGTCTCGAACTCTTGGTGCATTTTCATTGTCATTATAAATAAATAAAATAGTTGGCAGACCCTAGATGAAACTATGTATGTGTTCTTGGTGCTTGAAACATAATCCTGTGCTAAACAATCTGGCTGCATGCACTTTTTAATGTTATCAGTAATTTTTACATTGTTTCTGGGAAAGTGGCAAGTTACCTTGGTGGAAGACTGGATACCATGAGAATCTGAGTACACGTGCATTTGTTGTAGTCTCTGCAGTCAGAATAGTTTGGTTGACATTTTCCTAAATCACATCTCAGAAGTTTTCCCTTTTTGTAATTAAAACATCGTAGTAGCTAAAACATTTAAACAATTATGATGAAAAGTTTCAGTTGGCTGATTACTTAAATGTTGGATGGAATATTTATTTTGAATGTTCATTTTTAAACTGTGGTATTGTTTCTGTTTTTATAGGGCAGAAGAAAATTCTCTACAGTTTTGCAAACATGCCTTCAACAGCATTAGTGAAATATATACTGGAAAGCAAGATATCTGTTATATACACGCATTTTATTTTTGATGAGGAAAACTCCTACAGATGTACAAGAAAATGGACCCTCTAAAAGAAACATTTGAAAAGAGTAAGTACAGAGATTAATTTTTAATTCTTAATGACATGTAAATTCAAACAACTGTTTTTGAAAAGTGTAGCTGTATATGCCAACTCAAGTATTATTCCCATGCAGAATGACCATTTATAGTGTTGTTATTTTATAGGCAAAATAGCTGTGAACAAAATGTGGTGGTTGGTTTATTTGGAAAAAGAGGTTTTGAGCTACCTGTATTTATAACACAGATCTAAGTACAAAACTTGACCCTGACAGTGCTGTCTTTCAAGGCTTTAGTTTTTTCTTTTTCTTTCTTTCCCTCTCACCCTCCTCCCTACCAAATTGGTAAATTTTATGATCTTAAAATTATTATTAAGATACTATTGTATTTTTAAAATATTTTCTGAATGTCTGTACAATGCTATATAAAGTGATTTACACAGGATTTTACTTGAATAAATTGTCAGTTTTATATGTAATTGTAACTACAGTTATTTAATATTTTTGTGGAGATAATAGGTACTGAAAACCTAATTTATAGCACTTAATCTCATTTTTATAACAGTAATTTTTAAAAATCCACCATGAAATAAAACTATGTAAAATAAGTAGTTAATTTGCTTCTGCAGGTTCATTTTGAAGAACTATTTTCAAGCCAGAATCCCTGTCTGCACTAGATAGATATAGCAGTAATTTATTCCAGGATGTGTTAATGAAAATAAATGTAAAAGACCTCACAATGTCTTTTTCAACCTTGGAATAAGTTAAATAAAGTCCCTTAGTTGATCATAAACCATAAACTTGTGTAGCTTTGGTGATATATGTTCTGTCAATGAGTCAGACTCCTCAGCAATGAAATAATTATCCTGATCAATACAGTAAATTAGGAATAAGAGGCAGAGTATAAGAGGACGATACTGGCTTGGACAGTAAATTGGGTATTGGTATTTTACTTGTTTGATCTTGCTTTTATGCAAAACCTCAAAATACTGAAAATAAAAATGCCAAGAATAGCTTCTGTTGAGCAAATTTTATTTCTAATCTTAAATAAATAGCCATGGTCAGTCAAACCAGAAAGGTTGCACTTAAAAGACCTCCTGAAGTTTAATGGGACTTAATGTTGTGGTTCTGAAATACTGAGCAGGCACTGGGAGCCTTTGTAAGCTCCCATCAAACTTGAAGACAAAGTGCTGTGGTGTATCGTGTGTGTCAGAGGTGAGAAGCTACAGGAGTCATATGGATTGGTGTGGGGATTTTTGCTGCTCAGTACCTGATCATTAGAATTAAGGAGCCTGGAAAAGAAACACAACCTACTGAGTAATTTGCACCCACTGTGACACCAGCACATGAAGAACAAAGAGCTGTGTCTCAGTCTACAGCAAGTTTGTCCACCAGTTGCAGCGTTTACGCAATTGTATTTCAAGCTGGTGATTGTGTGGGAAAGGCTGTGCAGTTTAGTGGCAGTAGGATATTCTAAGTTATCTGACCATTTACTAAGCAAATTAAACACAAACACATGGGAAGTATCAAAGGCACAATATCACCTTACTAGAGAGAATAAAAAATGCTCAGCTGGCTCCTCCTACAGCCAGCTAAAGAGAGCAAAAGGTGTGAAACCCTCCAGGATGACATAAGGACAGGGGTACTCTCCCTAGAGAGCCATTTAAGCTGACAGCTTAGAGACAAATAGGATTTGCTTTGGGACGCAAGGGAAAGAGCAATTTGCAATTGGTCAGTAATTTCATATTCGTGGGTTTTATGGAAGGGGATTTTGCTGTGTGTAGTGTATTATGGGAGGCTTAGAGGAAAGAGCAAAGGCTTGGAAAAGGAAGGATCCAGGTGGGTTGGATCCTGGCATGGGAAAAGAGAGAGGCAAGGGCTAAATAGGTCTGGTCATGTTTGCACAACTTGCTGCTCAGTAAGCTTATGTGACAGCTCTTGTGTTTGAACTGCAGTTTGTCCTATGTTCTTATTAAATCCTAATTCTGTGTTCTGTGGTTTTCTCAAGGGGAGTAGTGAAGAGGGAAGAGCTGATCTCTGCTTTCTGGTGGCAAGCATCAGGACACAAAGAAATGAAACAAAGTTGTGTTAGGGAAAATTCAGACTGGACTTTAAGAAGAGGTTCTTCACTGAAAGGATGGTTGGTCACTGGAACAGAATTGCCAGGGAAGTGGTCATGGCACAAAAGTTGCCAGAATTGAAGGAGTGTCTGGATGATGTCATATGGTTTATTGTTAGGTGGTCCTGAAAGGAGAAGGGAGTTGTACCCAATGATCTGTGTGTGTCCCTTCCAACTTGTGCTATTCTATAAATTTATGTCTCTAATTATTAACTAACTCAAATTAATTTAAGGAAAGGAAAACAATTACCTTGCAACTTAATGCTAAACCATTATAATAAAGAAGTATTACAAAACTGGTTCTGATGACTTATTGTGAAATTTTTAAATTATGACCTACCCTTCTAAATTTAGAAATTTTCAGGTTTAGGCTCCCACTCTATCCTGTGGGGAAAGCAGTACTTTTGGAGTAATCCATTCCATCCTAAAATTAATCTCCATTTAGAGGTGTGTTTCTCTCTAGCTGACAGTGGACTCTGTATGACTGATATTAGGAAATTAATCTCACTCTACTAAAAGTAGGCAAAATGAATCCCATCTAAATGATTACTTGAAGCTATTATAATTTTGGACAGGAAAGGAAATGTTATAATTTCAGTGGAAAACAAGTTGACTGTCCACAGCAGAGAGAAAAAATCTTAATGGGACATTGACATTAGATGAAGCATTTCAAAGGCAGATTTGGTTTACTTTGTCATTTCAGATCAATTAATAGTTGTGCAGTTGAAACAAATCTTTTGATTGTCCCCACTTTCTGTGCCTTGGAACACTTTCTGTGCTTCACTGTGGAGCAGGATTTCTTTCTGATGGGGCTGAACCAGAAAATGCAGTTCAATTTGGACTGCAGACCAGACTAGAGTTAGTCCAGGGTAAGTCCCCTTAAGGCATATAAGTGTGGGTTTCCAGTCCTCAGCTTCAGCTGCTTTGTTTTATTGAGCACCTGTTGGTGCTTACTTTATAAATATAGTCCTATAAAGATGCATTAATGCTAAATAATGTCTCTTCAACTCAGTCTGAAGGCAGGAGGTCTTCACAAGTTACAGAGATCAAAAAAGTCCATGTCACTTCCTTTGCTTTTTGTACAGCAGACTTCTATTAATATCAAAGGTGACAAGACACAGTAACAGTACATAAGGGAAATCCGTCAAAATGTTTACTTCAGCTGTCTCATATATTGCTCATGCCTAAGAAAGAAGACATAGAAATGCTTCCATCTGCTCTTCTTTTTTTTTCCCACTAATATCCACATTTCTATATAGCAAGAAAGCTTTAAGTCATTATGAATGAGCAGTTTTGTTCAAAACAGATTTCTAAGACCTAAAATTTTCACTCTAGAACACTGTGCTTGGGCAGTCAGTTTAATTCTCACACTGTTAGAAATGGTTAAATGTGGCAAATCTATACTCCATACTTAGTATTTCACGCCAGTTTATGATATATCCCTCAGTCAACATGCGTAAGTTTTGGAAAAGTATTCTTTATTCATATTTCTGAATACAATAGAAAGGATTAGGTGAAATGAAACATATGCACATTTTAAAGTGACTGTAAAAACTCCATGTACTTAGTAACAGACTGTGTATTTCTACATATTTTCCCAAGTACTTGAGCATTGCTTTTCTACATGTTAATGTATGTCTCAGGATGACTCCTGGTGTACACACCCAGCCCAATCTCTCTCTGACTCCTGCTCCTAACCACATTTCAGATGCTTTTTCAAGCTGCAAGTTGCTAATATCCTGTAAGGAAGAAGTGAATGACGCTGCTATACAGCTGTTTTGGGTAAATGAAGATTTTTTTCACTGCCAGTGGTATGCAAGATGAAGCTGCTTGGCTGCAATATACATTTCCAAGTTTTAGCAATGTTGTCATAGAACTGCTCTGGCTGTTCTATAGAATACATTTAATCATGACTCCATTCATCTCTATAGTCTGCCTTTCTTCTCATGTGTCTTATATTCTGTTAGAGGTAACTATCCCCATGGGGGTCCAGGCTTGGAGAATTTCTCCTGTATCAATGAGGCTGGAGCAGTTCTGTCTCTCCAGGCTGTAGTGAGGCTGAGCACATATTCCCAGCAGGTGCAAACACCTCCTCCTCTGCCTACACTGTACCTATGACCAGGCATACAGGTTGAAAAAAAGAGAGAGCAATGCTTTTTTCTGCACCCTCTAAAACATGGGACCAACACAAACGTGCATCCACATTAGATGACTTTGTCAGAGGAGGTTTTCAATTCCATCTGAGCAAGACTAGAAAATGCTAGCTGCAACATGCACATTGTGACTCTCAGGTAGCTAGTGTTGGACACAGCTGAAAGAGTGGCTGGCACCTACACCCTGGTGTCTGTCCTGGAGTTGTTCTCCCCTAGACCCTCAAATCCCCCAGAACCACGATCCAGCTTTTGAAAGCACTTGGATGGTACTCAAAACTCTCACTTTACTTCTCTGCTGTCTAACAGGACATTAGCTAATGTTCACACAGACATACACAGAGGAAAGAGGGTATAGTGTCACTGTATGAGGACACTGTCAGTCTTCTCTTCTTTAGGCTGAGGAAGTCAAGAGATGTCAGGCACTTCTCATAAGCCTTGTCCTTGAGACCTTTCTCCACCCTGTCTCTACTGCCCTGGACACACTCTAATATTTTGATGTCCTTCTTGTACTGATGTACCCAAAGCTGCAGACATCCTTCATGGGTTTGGGAGTGGGTTTAAGGTACAGCTGCAATTCCTTGCATCATAAACATATCTTACTGAATAGTGAAGATTCTTCCTAGTCTTCCATCCGCACCCTAACCGCAGAATTACTGTTGCTCCAGGGGTTTCTTGAATGTTGCTGAAATCAGTCTTTTCAGAAAAAATGTATTGTAGTACATTAATTTTCTTCCATAGCAGCTTTTGCTGGTTTGGAATAGGCTTGCTTAGTGAGGGAATTGGAAATGAGTTTCCCACATGTGCTCAAATATCTTGTTCATACTAAGTACTTCTCTAAAAGCAATATATAACCCCATTAAATACAACCTATGATAAAAGATGGATAATCTCAAAGGTAGAACCTTTTTTCTGTTATTTCAATGTTACACCCCCTGTCCTCTTTTGTTATCTCCAGCTCTTAAGTGTGAAACTGCTACTACTGTCCACAAAAAAAGGAAAGCTATGACTTTGCAAAATGCAGAGGAGTGACTATTGGCAGTGACTATTAAAAGACTTGAATGATAGGAGAAAAGTTACATATTTACTGTTTGTCTGTATAGTTAGCCGGGGAACTATTGTGGAACTGCAGTGTTTCAGTTGTATGGGTGACTGTACAGGGGAAGGGAGGATGTGCAAGAAAATAGCTAGAAAATCTAAAACATCCGTAGAATCCATTAATTACAGATCACATAACTTGAGTGGGCATCCCAGAGGAATAGGTACGCTCAGCACACATTGTAGAAGTTATAAGAATGTTTTAAAACTGATTTTTAGTTTAGTGATTATAGCTTTAATAAGGTTTTACATGATAAATACTCTGCGCATTATATCTTTTAATATTTCATCCACCTCTTTTTTTTTTTTTTTTTTTTTTTTTTAATGATCTATATCAACCATTTTGACCTTTTTTTTCCTTCTTGTGTTGGAGTGTTTATGAGAATGCCTCACTTCAGAAGCCTAATGGTGATGCTGGTCACATTCCTTCCAGACACATAACACTTAAACAGAACATGCAGGATACAAGCACTTTTCTGAGCTATATGCAATCTCAACAAAATGACTAGATTTTTGATCTGTGATCAAAATGACCTAATTAAACATGTTAGCAGTCACAGGGGGTTTGAATGGCTAGTAAAACAGTTTTATGCTTGCTTCCAGTAATTTTGCTGGAATAATTATTTGTCTGATCAGTAGAATGGACCCATGGAGGGAAAGTAAATGTCAAGCGTTGTTCTACTTTTTCCATATACTTCCACAAGCCAAAGTATGCTGCATTTTAAAAAAAAATCTTTGGCTCTATCACAATAAGCAGCCAGAGAGCAGTTGGTCCATGTTAACTTGAGAGGGGAGCAGCAGAGGTCAGGTTTCAATGACTAAATTCTTCCTTTCTGAGTAAAAAGAAAAAAAATGAAAGATGGAAGGAAAAAAGTACCAGCTAGCTATTATTTTAAAACAGGCTTTCACAGTGCTGCTGATGCCTATTTTGCTGGCAATGGCAAAGAAAAGAATAAGAAATGAGAACATGTTTGTACTATGGGAACCATGACATACAAATTAACTTTGGCATTGTTCCTGCCAGATTTTCTAAAGAAGATTGGAGAAAAAAGGTTTTTTGATCACAGTTTTGAACAAATGTTTATAAAAAAGGTTCACATAGAAGTTCACTAAAGGCATGTTCATAAAAGTCACCATTTTGTGTCAGGGAAAGAGAAACAGTTATGCACTTCTTTTTGTTCTCTCACTATTAATACTTTTCTCTTGAACACTAGGAGATATCTCTTTCTCGTTCCTGAATGACTTCTGGGTTTCTACTATATATTGGTTGCACATTGCTTTTACAGACATGTTTGTCTTTCCTGGGGACCTTAGTCATAGTAGTTGAACCTGAACTGGGGGAATGTATGGACTTGTACAGTTCAGTTACAATTACTGCTGAAATTTGTGCAGGACGAGCCTCCTCTGATGCAGAGTATATGACCTGTTGATTTACTAATGGTGCCAAATCTGTCATTTATAGTAGTTCTTATACTCTGTGTCATTCATTAATGATAAAGGGGTTTTTTACATTAGTCAAAGCAAAGTTAACAGTGTGCTTATTTACATATATATGCGTGAGTGGGTGTGTGTCTGGCAAATTCTTTTCCAGTCTTCGTCTTCTCCTTGCTTTGTTGATGGTTCTGCATCTACACTACGCTTGGTAATTGTTAAGATGATTTCAGGACTGACATACACAAATGTGCTTTTTTTATTTTTCGTGAAGGAGTGGGACACATAATCAGTTTGGGTTCTATTTAATTTTTTTTCCAATGGTGTACTTAAGTAACAAACTTTTCTTGTTACATAGCGCAATACAGCAATAACCTGGAATTTTCACTGTAGCTGATATGAGGTAGCTATTAAAAGTCTAACAGTGATACAAAAGCATTTTTTCCCTAGACTTCTTTGTAATCTTTTTACCAGCTAATATTTTTGCAGCTTGACTTGCTGATGTTCCCAGTGTAAACATCTTCCACAAATGGAACCAAGAATCCCACTGCCACTCAATTTGATAGGAGAACAAAGTGATCTACTGATGACAGCAGTCATCCCTGGAAAAATGAAGCAAGAAGACACGGCTCCTTGGCTGGTACAACCTTGCAATTTCATCTCTTGTCAAGAGCTTACAGCACTGTGTCAGCTTTAGATTTGGACCTTAATAAGGTACAGAAACAGATATTCTCTCTACAGCTGCTGTCATTTCATTCCTGAAATTGCACCAAATGTCCTGAATTTCATGTCCTTACATAGGAGATTGCATGTTGAGAAAGCTACCGAAGTTTCATAAAATGAAACTGGTTTTGTCAGTTGCCCACAAGAGTAATTCATATAGGCTTTTTCATCTTTCTAAATGTGGAAAGGTCACTGAAATTAACCATTTTGAAATGAAATGCTGCTTTTTAATCTATCAACATCTCAGGAAGGCTGAATGCCACTTTTCATATTTCACAAGGCACAAATACAGCTGTCACATCTTATGCAGTAACACTCCTTTCCTTTTTACAAAAATGATCAGAATATCTTGGGAGGAATTTAGTGGTTTTCATTTTGCCTTTTTTTTTTTTAATATGATATAATTTGACATACTATTGAATCTCTTTCATGCAAAGGTTTAGGAACTTGTCCTTTAGAAGTCATGCCCTATGTAGGACATACATGAGTATTGCTTTGACTTTGGTGACTCTGGATGGGAAGCAATGAATAAAAACTTCAACTTGCTGTTAAATGAATGATTCACCCACTTGAAATGTGGGAGCCTTCTTTCACAAGGTAGGAAGGAGTCAAGGCAAGATGTCAGGCAAAAGAAATTACAGACAACACTCTGATCCTCTTAATTCAGAGGGATAAGCTTTCACTTACTCTATGAAGTGTTGATGAGGCAGTGGATGGAAGACTTAGGAGAACTAGATGATGATGTAGAAGGTCATTGAAGAACATTGCAAAAGAAGAGCTGCACTATTTCCATGCACTAACAGTGCACCTGGAAGTTACAACAAGAGGCATTTGCTGACTTCAGAAAACTCACTGTTTGTGTCTGTGGATGTTCCTTTTAGGACACTAAAAGGTAGCTTTGAAGATGTATTCTAATGGGATTGAGTTATCTCCTAAACTACCACAATAAATTTTACAATAGCGTGTTTTTTACAAGATAGGTGAAGACTTTCTATCTTCTGAGTTGGATGCAGTCAGTGACTTTCCATATGTGACTTTTAGGAAGGTGATTTTTCATGTGTAGGGAGGAGCTTGTTTTTTTTTGTGAGTGAAATCTTTAAGGTAAGCCTGCAAATGTTCTGTGAAAGGACTGTCTAATACATAAATAGTAAAAGGATACTTGTCCCATTTAAGATTGTAGTTTCCTAAGAATTTCATAGAAACACCAGAAAAATACAGTGTATATGGGTAATCCTATATTACTCTGCATCCAGAAGGGCTCACTTGAAATGACTTTTTTTTCTCAAAAATGTACCTGGTTTCTAACAATTGTAGTAATCTGCAGAACTCAAAGATTTATGCATATATCTGACTGGAGATTATTTCATTTGGTATATTTGATGTCAAAAAAGGTTTTGCTAGGGAGAGGTTTCTGTTAACTTCTTCCATTTTTGAAATAAATTCACATACATCTGCTTGTTAGATGAATCTCCCTATAAAGTGTTTGCCCTTTTGTCATCTTCTACCAAAGTCTCAAANGAAGGGAAGGGAAGGGAAGGGAAGGGAAGGGAAGGAAAAAGAGTAGATAACTGACAGGTAAATGCAGTTGCAAATCATCCTGGGTTTCCTTCACATGTACATACATACAGAAACTTGTACATAATGAGAAGGTACTTCTTAAAGATGCATAGTAATTCTCAATTTTTGTTCCTCTACCAACAAACAATGATTTATTATTTCCCCCCGACCTATTTTTAACTAGTTTTTTTCCAGTTGACTAACAACCTTGCAGTAATAGAAATATTGCAAGACTGTGTCATAACTACCAAGCTTTTTAAAGAACAGCTTTTGATAAGAACACTTTAATTTCCCAAGACTAAATGGTAGCCTGGTAACCTTTACTCAAATTTTATTCTAGTGGTTCCCAAGGAAGTTTGTACATGAAAACCTTTGTCTCTCTGCTTAGATGAATACAAAACTGGGCAAAATGTCCTAATATTCCAAAGTGGGGGAATACCAGAGGTGGCACTCTAATACCAGGGGATTGTGTAGATGCCCTTTTCACACATGTATGACATGAGTAGAGACTTGGGGTTTTTAATTTGTTTCTTTCTTTCTTGGGCTCTTGTGCTGTACTATTGTAAAATTTATAGTGGGAGTAAAATTTATAGTTTAGGAGATAACTAAATCTTTAATCTTGGTCTTCTCACTAAGGACTTATTTTCTTACTGTTGTAAAAGCCATTGGCACGTAAAGATACAGCTTATGATATGGACACAGGCATGCTCCTTCCATTGGCAGAAGAAAGGTGTATTTTCACAGGAAATTATTTTTTAGTAATAGTGCTGTAGTTCTTTAATGACTTAGACATGAACCATAGTCAATAACATTATAATGTTTATATCTCAGTATATTGCGTAAACACTGACATTTTAAACAAATTTCTTTTAGGAAAATATAAGTGACTATGTATTACACAGTAGTTTCCCTGAAGTGTGAGGAATGCTAAGTACAATTTCACAGATGAGATTTAGTTCTTTGGTAACATGGATTATTCTGCCTAAGACAGATAAACTAATTTCTCTTAATTTCTTTCCTTTCCCATGTCCTCCTGATATTCTCTGCACTACACTGGAGACAGTATCCTTTCAATATTTTTGGTTTTCCTGAGTTTAACCTTTGTCTACCAGTTCTCAATTTCATTTCTCTGAAATAAACTGATTTTAAGAAAAAAAAACAAACCATAACAAAGCCCTCTGTGAAGAGAATGGTGAAACTGATAAGATGGAGCAGCCGCCGCCAGTGTTGTGGAGAGATAACCAGGGTGATAATAATTTAACACAGATTTGCTGTAACCACAGTCCAGGCAACCGTGCCCTTGGGATTAGGATTATCCATTTAGTTTAAAGTGGCTGGAAGGTATCTTTCCAGAGATACTTCAGCAGCATTACTCTTGCTGTGAGGCCCTTTGCTCCCCAGTGGCGTCATCTGCTTCCTAAATGTCAGTGCAGTGTTTGACTGCTGCCTGTACTTTGATTCTGTACAGCATTGCTCTATAAAAGCTAAAGGTTGCTGTTCTACTGGTGGAAAGTGTGGGAATGATTTGCAAGAGCAAAGCTAAAATCATAAAAGGAAGGAACTCAATAGATCAGGGCATGCCCTAAGACATGCTGGTATAAAATTAATCAAAAAAGCGATTCCTGCCCCTGCTCCCCCTCTCCACCAACTTAAAGGTTGGAAACTTAAAGGGAAAAATAGAGGAAACAATAAAGAAGCCATTTCTGTAAGAGACAGATGGCATCTTAATTGTTTTGAAGATACAATTAAACATTCTTATGGGAGGATATCACTTTCTGAAACTCTTCCAAGTCTTATAGTTAAATTACTGAATATTAAGTTTGTGCAGATAGGTAAAGATTTTGGGGTGTGTGTGGGTGTTTGTTTATTAGAATGAATCCTTTAGGTTATTGCACAGGAAATGCAAGTCCTCTGTATCTGGTCAATTACCTATTTATAGAACTGAACAGCAAACTTTATTGCAAAAGTTTGCCAAGGCACTGAAAACAGTTTTAACAGTAATTTTATTGCATGCATGTCTGATTATGGAACAAGCAACCAAATGGAATATTAGCTTTAAGGGTCTGCAAGAGAAATGGTCTTACATATCTGAAGTTTTCTTTTAAGCTTTTCAGCTCATTTAAACTGTAATTCCTTGAGGAGTTGGGAGCTATAGCTGGGATGACTAGTATAGAACTGAGGCAAATCTGCTAGAGGCATCAGGGAAGAACAGTTGTTCCTTTTGAAAGGTAGTCAAGTATCAATATTGAATATTGAAATTTCAATATTGGATGAATAAAAAGAAGTTGGTTTCCTTGCCTCTGGTCATCTGTGTCAGTAGCAGTTAAGGTATTATACTAACTTGTACTAATATATCCATAAATACTGGCTTTAAAAACTTTCCTTGACAGCCATTTTTAACCTCCAAATTATTGAAAGAAGAATAAAAGAAATGCTTTAACTACTTGAGTTTAGAACAATTTAATTGGCTTCAAACACATGAGCTATTTGCTGTATATATTCTTGCAATTAAATATGAAAAGAGATAAAATAGTGATATTCTTTGAATTGCCCCATTATCTCCCACTGATTTAATTTGTACGCAAATGTTTGTGCCATACAAAAGTACTACATCACCTTTCACTCTGTAAATGTATAAATGGATGTGGACTGCCAGGCATTGGGATCACTAGTACAAGAAATTACATGTAAGCAACAATTTTTTGTTCCAAGCTCTCTATGCTACTGAGGATTTAGGTGGCATTTTTTTCAGGTAGTGTGTGCAGATTGTCTGTCAAACTGAGTTTCCTTCCACCAAGTACCCCCCTCATATTTTAGTGAATACTTAAGGCGGCAAATCATCCCGTGTCTGACAGGCTATGGGTGCTGTGGTAATCTGTGCAAGCAAGTTCTATGTTTCCCTTCTTTTGCACATTTACTGTTCTGTCTCAGTAGCTGAACACAAAACTCCTCCATTACTGCAGCTTAAATGTAGCCAGTCACTTTGACGATCTGACTAATGCTCAGGTACAACAAACACGAAGATTAACGTCTGCCAAGAGAATCTCCATCAGCAGCTATTGTGCAGGGGTGTGGGCTAAGCAGCAGCTGATTTCTCTGTTGTCCAGCACTCTGCACCAGTAGAATCATGCTTGTGACAGTTAATGTGCCTCCTATGGCTTTCTCCATGCTAAAATCAGTGGCAAGAACATTTAATCAATATCTGATTATCATAGTCTTCCCACATTTTAAGATGGTTTGACCCTTTCTCTTCCTTTTGAATTGTAGACTTCCTAGAAATATCTTTGCAGCAGAAACTGTACCAGTACCCAGACGACAGCTAAACATGAAATGTAGTGTTTGATTTCTCCCAACATCGAACATTCTGTGCAAATGCCAGTGTGTCTGTTTGAGCGCAGTGCAGAATGTACATTCTCTTTCCCCCTTCCCCCACAGAATATGCAGGATGATATTTAAGAAGTATAGTTCTGATATTAAAGGAAGCACAGGTGATTAAGAGCAAACAGAATGTCAAGAAAAGGTTATGGGTTAAAATGTTCCTCATTGTAATTCCAAATCTTTTCAGTGAACTCCTCCATCATACTCTAATAAAAACAGCTTGCTGCATAAATCTTGGTTTCTGAAAGTCATCATGCCAGTTGTTTCCTGAAAACAATAAAATTATTTATTCTTGGTTTATCTGGAGCGTACTATTCACTTTTTAGATAAATTTTTAGCATTTTGCCCTAGATCTTGTACTCAGCATCAGTTAGAGCAATGGGTGTCAGCTTCAGTTTCTGTCACCAGACTATTAGAGTCAGAGAATATCTTGGATTGGAAGGGACCCACAAGGATTGTTGAATTTAACTTGTGGCCCTGCACAGAACATCCCCAAGAGTGCCTGAGATGCACTGTCCAAATTCTTGAACTCCGTCAGGCTTGGTGCTGTGAGCAGTTCCCTGGCGAGCCTCTTTCTAGTGCTAAACCACACTCTGGGAGACTGTTTTCCTAATGCTCAACTTAAATCTCCCCCAAGACAGCTTCCTGCTGTTCCCTCAGGACCTATCACTAGTCACCACAGAGACGAGATCAGTGTCTGTCCCTCCTCCTCCCCTCATGAGGAAGCTCTAACTGCAATGAGGTCTCCCCTCAGCCTCCTCTTCTCCAGGCTGGACAGACCATGTGCCCTCAGACTCTCCTCATGCTGCTTCCCCACAAGGCTCTGCATCACATTCACAGCCCTCCTTTGTAAACTCCCAATAGCTTAATGTAATTTTTATATTGTGGCACCCAGAACTGCCCCCAGCACTGGAGGTGAGGCCGCCCCAGTGCAGAGCAGGGCAGGACAATCCCCTCCCTTGCCCGGCTGGTGATGCTGTGCCTGATGCACCCCAGGACAGGGTTGGCTGCCAGGGCACTGCTGGCTCAGATTCAATTTGTCATCAACCAGGACCCCCAGGTCCCTTTCTGTGGCACTGGTCTCCAGCCTCTCATTCCTCAGTTTGTCCATACATCCAGGGTTGCCCCATCCCAGGTGCAGAATCTGGCACTTTGGTAAACTTTTTATGGTTGGTGATTGCCCATCTCTCTAGTTTGTTGAGGTCTCTGTACAGGGCTTCTCTGCCTGCAAGGGAGTCAACAGCTCTTCCCTAATTAGTATTGTTGGCAAACTTTGCATTGTGACCAATTGCTGTGTTTACCTGCAGGTGGTTTTCAATGACTCCCAGAATAATCTTCTCTATTCTCTTGCCAGGCACAGAAGTGAGACCTACACAAGCTTGTGTTTTCCAGGATCATCTTTCTTGCTCTTCTCGAAAACTGAGGCCACATTTGCCTGCTTTCAGTCAACTGGAGCTTGTCCATACCCTTAAGCCCTTTGAAAAATCATGTGATGATCTGGAACAATCTTTCCAGGAGTTACAAAGGCAATATGTAGAATTATTTTCTGAAGAGATGGTTTCTCAGATTTTCTTTTTGCTTGTTTGTTTGTTTGTTTGTTTGTTTTTGTTTGTTTGTTGGGTTTTTTTTTTCTCTTTAAGGTTAGTTTTTCATCATTTAGCTCCCAGGATTGTCTTGCCATACAATCAACTTGATACCTATGCATGCATGAAGAACATGGGGTGATGTCCTGGTGGGAGCCTGGCACAGTGAGGAGCCAGGACCACCACTTCACACAGTAGCTGCCTGTTAGACTGGTTTAATCATCCTGTGAGACAACACCTCCATGTAGAG
Source organism: Chaetops frenatus (assembly GCA_013400775.1). Taxonomy (NCBI): domain Eukaryota; kingdom Metazoa; phylum Chordata; class Aves; order Passeriformes; family Picathartidae; genus Chaetops; species Chaetops frenatus. Next base: position 155,610 of record VZTR01001353.1, on the reverse strand, counting down.
CCTTTCTCCTTACTTTTTTTGATTACAATATCTTTTAGCACAAATTTCCTTTGATTAATCCACAAATTATATTTCTTTTTTTTCCCAATGTATTGCTATTGCAGTACTCATAAGTTTTTAATTTAATGTGGATCAACAAATGCAGTTATCTGGGTTGATACATGAAGATTTTTCCTCAACAGTGAAATTTAAGAAGTTACATCTCCTGAAGTTAATCAGACTACTAAGAAGAGTAGCAGCATTTCCATTTCATTTTCTTCCCTAGCTAAATCAGCATAACTTGAGTTTTGTTTTCAAAATGAAAAAATATCCTTTTAGCAGTGGTACTGTATCTTCTCTGCCTCACTTTTAATGTAAAATCTCACTTTAAAATATAGGAATTCAAACTGATGAGGCTAATGTCTTGGCAGAAAAAAACCAACAAACACATTAAACTAAGAGTAATAGTATGAAAAACTGTGAATTTTAATAAACCATTTTTTGGAGACTAAAAATTAAAAAATAAATTAACTATATCATACTTATTGCCAGAAAAGAATAAAAAAATTAGAAAGATAGCACTAGAGAGGAAATGAAATCACCTGCTGATCCCATGTGGAAACCTGTCATGGAGGGGAACTTAAATGAGTATTTCAGCAGATGACATGGAAATAATAGGATGCATGGGCTTAGAGATTGTAATGAACTCCTCTGCCATATTGTTGAAAATCACAAATTCACATGTATTATGCTGCTGACATTAGAACACAGTGTATTATTCTGTTTGTTGTTCTACCAATGTATTTCATAACATTGGAAGAGACTGCTCAGGGAAGTGTTTGAGTCAATATCCCTGGAGGTATTTAAAAGATGTGTAGATAAATTAGAGTAATAGTTTAGTGTTAGATTTGGCAGTACTAGGTTTGTGGTTGGACTTGATGATCTTAGAGGTTCCTTCCAACCTAAATAACTCAATGACCTGTGTCAGCTTTGTTGTCTCTGCTCCCAGAGCAGTGATTCTCTCCTGCATTTGTATAACTTTTGCCATGTGTTAAACTCTGACTTAAAAGGCAGAGATCCTAACACATCTAGGAAGTGATTGATGTTTAAGGGATTTAAGTGTGGAATTGGACACTCAAACTTTCGCGAAGTGCTATTGTTAAACATGATGATTCTGGGAACATCGTAACAACAAAAACTGTAGGCAGTTGTCCAGACCTTGATGTCTGCATAGATTATATATGTGGACAATGCTGGTTTTATCCAATGGCTTGTACATCAGATCAGAAAAAGAACTTTACAGAAGATGGGAAGATCCAGAAGTAGTGAGATATATACACAATTTTTTTCTTTACTATTTACAAAAACACTTGCTAAAGCTTGACATAAGGTGTTAGATTTTTGTTTAATTGAAAAATCTCAGCACTTATTATAACTTCTCCATTTTGCCAGATATGTAGCTTACCTCTTGGTAAACAATAATTACCCAAGCAAAAATGCTATGTGACACTCCAAAGAAAAAAGAAGCCTTAAAAATCACCCTCAAGTATCAGCTTGTAATGAGCTACAAATCACAGAGGTTTTTTTCTCTTGCACCTTTTTTTTTTTTAATAATTAAAACATGTGTTTGCTTACTTAAATGTTTACCTCAAAAGTTCTCTCAATAACCAAGGTAAAGGAAGCAAGTTTGCATTTTCTTTTACTTTGATCAAGTGTTAGACTTAATTGCTTGCTGAATTGACTGATATGACATTGCAATTTAAAAGGAGGATTATAAATGTGGCTTTGCCTAGTGATTTCTAGGAAACATTCTGAAAAAATAAGCCTTATAGTTTATGTGTCAAATGTTAATGATTTGTTTTTAAGAACAACTTTTGTGAACCCCTGTAATTAAAGAAGGGCTAGATAGAGGCAGTGCCACTAATAGAGAGCAACTGGGCTTGCTATAAATGTGGTTTTCTTCTTGTGGATTGGCTATAAACCTTGCCCTGTGGCTGGTTCTGCTCCAGTAAATGCAGATACTTCAGTTAGAAATGGAGTTTTCATCTTCTCTTTAGGTACCAGCTGAAGCCCATATATTCTGATGAGAGAAGGAACTTGTTTTGTTGCTGTATATTGCATAAAACAGTTGGAGTTTTATGCAAAAGATAATGGTAAATTTTCTCAAGGGAAGAGAGGGAAGAAGAGGTATAAGGAAGGAGAGGAGATGATCCTTTATGGCTGTCTGGCATTGCATGGTTTGCCCAATGATGTAATTATTCCATCCTGTACTGTTTTCCAATATTGCAGGTGCAGGATGTCTCAGAATCCCGTGACACACGTGCTGCAACATAACTTTTTGTCCCCACTGCTTTGTTCAGCACTTGTCTCTCAAACTTTTTATGGCAGCATATGGCTGTCTCATGTTAGCATTTCACTGTGCACAACATAATGAAGTTCCCACAGTCTATTTGTCCCCTAAGCCTTGTGCACCTAAGAGGTGGTGAACTTGTCTGGCAGATGTAGTGCTGATCAGAAGAGCTCGACATGAATGCTGGGAATGTGAACAAGGACCCTCTCCACCTTCCCATCCCTAATTAAAATTGCAAAATCTTCGGTTTTGCTCCAACTCTACCTAGGTTCTGGCTTCTTTTGATTTTTAAATATTATTATTTTTAAATATGTAGAGTTTGATTGTTTTGCTGTCCCTTCATGACATCTCCATGGTTTTGAATTCTATTAGCTCAGATAGTGAGGAATAGGATCTCAAAATTGTGTGGTCCAATGCCTTAATTATAACTAGTCCTATTACCATTTTATTTTGATCTCGCCCTATGTTATTGCAAATTTTTCTAGCTTTTGTATGAAATTTTAAACTGTTCTCACTTTTTCCTCTTCTGCTTCCTCAGCTCTCTGAATCCATGAAAATCACTAAGTACCATATGAATGCTGGAGGAAATCTAAGACTGCAGTCCAATAATGTCAAAATTTTTAAGCATAACAGCCTAAGTAGTTGCTATGAAAAGGTCAAAGAGCTGAAAGCAGTACGAGTGAACAGATTACCTGAACCATTCTGGACAATTTATACTGTGCAGGTAATAAAAAGACAGCGGAAACTACTGCTTATGAAGAGCTTCTTAAGTTGAGTGAATCCCTACTCAAGGGACAACGTTTATATTTATTCCAGTGGCAGAAGAAGAAGAATCAAAATAAGTGTTTTGTCATCTAGCTATCTTGTGATATGTATGAGTTTAAGAGAGTGATTTCTACTGTATTAAAAATTATTTGGTCTTATGTGAATTGCATGCTAATATTGACCATTAGTAGTGCTGGTCTGAGAAACAATTGAGAAACCACAGTTGCTGGTCTCACTTTCTAATGTCTTGAAGTGCTGAATAGAACATTTAAATCAACTGAAGCCTGCAGAACTATGTCTCTTGTTTCTGTTAGGTAAACAACTGGAATGACTAGGAAATATTGTGTCCTGCCAAATCTGAGGGAAATACAGCAGGTATTTCTCAGAAGATAGTCTAGGGTTTTTGAAGAAAGAACAGAGTGATGGAAATGCTTTGTTGTGACTTCTGCCCTATAGAAAAAGCAGTTTACGAAAGACAAAAATATTTTAAATGGTTAACATATTACAGATTTTAGATGATTGTCATAGTCTATTTAGCTTAAAAGAGAGACAACTGGGGGAGTAAAAGCACTATGTTACTCTTGACAGTACCTGACAGGACGGTGGACACCCTTCTTCCATATCCATCTGTTCTGACTGCCAGATCTACAGAAAAAAAAATTGTTGTGGCATCTGTCTAGCCTTGAGTTATCTACATGTCTGAGCAAGAGGTTTCCAAAGCCTTGAAAGGCATATGTCCCCTTCATTTGGATGATGCTTTCAAACTCAAGCTCTCCCCACTGGGATCTGTCTGAGGAATGCTGCAGCTGTGCCTTTGCCTGGCCATGTCTCTTACTGCATCTTGGCTTCCTGGCTGGCCTTAGGTTTGCCTCATCACCATGGGCTTCATATGAATATGAGAGATCACTGGTCTTCAGCTGAACTTTTTCACCATCCTCAGGCTCAGTCCACTCAGCTTTTGTGGATACCATGAGTCTGTGCCCATGCCAGTGAGGGTACTGCCCTTTCAGGCTTACTGTCACACTCAGGTGCCAGGTTGTCTCCCTTTACTGAGCAACCCACTCCTGCTACTCCCTTCTAACAGCTGCCAAAATATGTTTTAATATAAAGATTCCTTGTTTGTGATCATGTTGGGGTGAGTTGCAAAACAAGGGATTTTTATATAGCGTAGGTTTTCTTCAGTGTTTTACAGTTCTGTGACAGTATTTTTATGATAAAACAAATCTCTTCCATCCCCTGATATTCAAGGTTAAAGTGTATGGTGTTTGATCCTCTTCCAATTTTTGAATCATGGTGTTTGATGCACAGCTCTTTTTTTCTTAATAGTTCCGAAGAATATTTCTGTAGTGCAGGAATGCACTCTAGAATATGGATGTGCATTCAATTATCCTGATGGACTACAGTACTCCACAGAATCATTAAGGTTATCATGCACGCTGATAACTGTGCCCTTGAAATGGACATAGTAAAACATGCATCTGATTAGGAATAAATTGGCATAACCTGGAGATAGCCAAAACTCAATTTGTACACTGGCCTTTGTGAAATACATTGTACATAGATCCGTAGTTGTAGCTGGACCACAGAGGGTTAAAGGCAACTGCAGATTAACCCATTTTTTCAACACCTTATTCAGTGCTACCCATAAGGCGTTGGCAAATCAAGAATCAATGCCCCTTTAGTTAATGGTCAGACAAAATTTGGACTCAATGTTAGCTGAAAATGAGTCCTCTGTTTGGGTGCCAATATTGCCTTTGGTGTTGATGGATACATGTGTCTTCTGGCTGTGTTTAGATGCATGCTGTCTCATGTGTAATGTGGCAAGATATGATCTGTAGCAATAACATTTTGGAGTGCTGCAGGATCCTCAGGACTGAAATAGTGACAGTCAAGGGATATTTTTGTTGTGCTAGGAATGTATTAGGAAGGGGAGACATTAAAGTGCTGAAGCAACTCTTCTCATGCTGAGGCTGAAGTACAGCACTGAGTAGCGTGAGACTGAAAACAATGGCCGGGAAACTGTAGATGGCAAAGGAGAACACAGTCATTTTGCATTAGTGGGCTCAGCTGAGGATGTAGAAGATGGGTAAGGTTATAGTATGGAAACCAGAGTTTTCTGGGTAGGGGATTAGAGATTTCATGCTTAGTTGCTAAAAGCTCTCCTTTACCTGTTTGCAAACAGGACATGAGATTGCGTTAGTCACATTTCTTACATGGAAGATAGGATGTCGCTGTGGAGTCACACACAACATGGAAGGGTGTTCTTTTTCTCAAGTGCAAGACCGACTGGTTTATTAAGAACTGAACACAATTGTCATGGATTTGTTCAAAACCAAGGAAACACCATTTAATGTAGAGGTTTCACATTCACCTGCTCGCCTGCTCACACCAGGCGAGAGTGCAGTGTAGTGGTTTCATGAGAATAAAGATTAAGAGAAATGCAAAACAGGCCTAAACTTCAAAGATAAAAATAATTTATTAACAAAAAAACAACAAAATCGAAATCAACCCCCAGGTGGTTTCTTCTTCCTCTCCAGCCCCCCACCCAAGATGGTTCCTTTCTCCCACCTCATTTATCTTCCTTTACCACCGTCTTTCTCATCAACAACACAGAGAAACAAGCTTAGAAAAATCTTTGGTCAATTTACCACTCTTAAAATAGGCTTTCATCAGTTCAATTGGAAGAAGAGTCTCTCTTGTTTTACTATGGAGATTTTCCCACAAGAAGCA
>VZTR01001353.1:116391-137507 GCA_013400775.1 Chaetops frenatus | reverse complement strand
TTTGGAAAAAATTATTTTGTATGGAATTTTTGTTTTTTTTTTTTTTTTTTTTTTTTTTTTTTTTTGGTTAAAACTAGTTGTTATTTGTAGTGGAGCATAGTGAATCATCATTATTTATGATCATTATCTTCTGCACTTCCAGGAACTCCTTGCCTCTCAAAATCAGAACAGCCATAAGAAGTCTTTTGAGCAAATCACTTGCTGCAACTCATTGACCTGCTGAAAGGTTCAGGAGTTTGTTGGATCAGTAACTGGAATTCATAGTAATTTAATTGAGTTTTTCTTTAGAAAGTCCTAAGCAGTTTTATGTAAGTAAATTTGTATGTAAGTATTTGTCAAATTTCTAATGTGGCATACACAAAGCCTGTGCATTTATTATATTAGTTTTCTTGAACGTTAATGTGCAGACTTTAATGTCAGAGGGGAGATGAAGACGTGATACAAATGACTTAATTCTGAATGATAGAGGGCTGTCCTTTGGACATGAATCAAGACTGATCAAAGAGATTAAGTTTTCCCTAGTCTTAAGGGAAGAGTGCTTGCATATCATCACCCACTCTCATTCTAAACAGTCTCCCAACAGAGATGTAATAGGAGAAAACATCAGTGTAGAGCAGTATGTATGAGTTACTGAGGTAGAGTAGGGAAGGTTTAAGAAAGTCTTCTCCTTGTTTTTCTATTATTTTCTTTTTTATTTCTTGTTACCAGCAAACCTGCTACTCAAAGCTGAATTCTGCCAACTTTGCCTTTAAGTTTCTATTGGAAGAAATAGATACTAAATGAAACTGTAGTTATTCATAAGAACATTATTTTTTGAATGTTTGATATTTGATTTTTTACATGCATGTTTACTTTTTTTTTAATTTAAAGTTCTTATTAGATAATTTAATATATAATTTAGCACATAACTCAGATAAATGCAATTTACATGGGCTTGTGATTACTGCTGCAGTTGCTATGACTAAAATGAAAACTCTCCACAATACAACAAAGTAATTGGTGCTATTTGTTTGCCATCTTCATGACAAAAAAATGAGTCTTCCCTCGAAGAGGTCAGCAGTCTTGTTGGGAGGTTATTGCACTTTTTGTTCTTTGCAGAAAAGGATTGTGTCTGAGCAAATGCTACGTCAGGCTACTTTGCAAAGCCAACACCGATGGGACTCTGAGTGACAGAACTTTCTTTACTGTTTCCATAAACTCTCTAATGATGATGGCACAACAGGTTTCCAGCTAATGGAGCTTTAATTGCTAGCACTATTTTAAGCTCATTTCTCCATTTGTAAATAGCTATCTCTGCCCCATTACTGCTAGATTCTTCTCTGTGAAAATTAACATCCAGAAATCTAGACTAATTTGGGTATCAGAATTGATCTTTGTGGTTGCAGCACTGAAGCACACTAACTCTAGAAATGAGTACACCATTTATTTCAGATATCTGCAATCCTGTGAATTCAGAACAGTCAAAGTATTTTTACAGGTAATATATTAGTTCTATTAGTACATGAGATTTATCCGTATATAAAGTCATTGTAAGTGTCATTCATTTTTATTGAAGAAATGATATTTTATTACATGAGATTTTTTTCTTAGAAGAGGAAAAATGAAGTTTGATATAAATGTATATGTGTGCTTATGAAATACAGTTATCAAGTGGTGGTTAATTAGCCCATTTTTATAGAATTATAAAAGAAATAAAGAAAAGTAATTGTATATAAAATTAAACAGTATGAAGAGTTTTAACTCAAATTATTTGTGTATGAATTTAAAGTATATTAGCTAAACAACTAAGTCATGAATGGATGCTTTTAAGATGAATTGAAGAGGTTCACATTTTGTCCACAATTATTGACATTGTATGTAAATAAACCTAAGCACCCTTTTAACTCTTAGTGGTAGTTCAAACAAGATTTTAATGCAGTTTAAAGATGCAGTGATATTATTTTTCTATGTAACTGTAGTGTTTGAGTGTTTGGTTTCCTGTACTTTGCTAAATTTACTGGAGCTATGGGATTAAATCTTAGAGAAATTATAAAATGTCCAGGATCAGAATGGAAGAATTTTACATCACAATTTGCTTCTGCTATGAGTATATACTGTAAGGTACAGTAGAAGGTTTTACAGAAGTGTCTGTATGGTGCCATACTAGTAAATCCTGAAGAAAAGTGGTTGAGCTTTTTGTGAGGTGTTCATGAATTACCTGTAAATATAATGATATTTGTGATAGCCTTAGCCAAGAGTCATAGTTCTTCACCTTGAAATCTGTCATAGAATATTTCTGCACATTGCATCTTTATATGTCTCTCTAAATGAACACCAAAAATTGCTGTGAAAGCATCAGAATGAAACTGAGTTCATTATTTCATAGAAGTGCTGTAAAGAAGACAGTAAGAGCTCCCTGTAGCATGGACCTGATAAGCCAGCAGAAGTTTCTGGAGCTTTATGTATGCCAACTGACTTAATGACTGTACTCTCATCATCAGTTGTCAAAGGGGTGACAGCTCCCAGTAGACATCTTGGCTGTAATGAGCTCTTGGCTAAAATTTGATTTTTGAATTGGGAGTATAATTGTGCAGCTTGTTGCTCTGATGCTTGGAAACATTTTTATTACTTCTTTACATGCATTTTTCCCTCCACAACCATTTGCTCAGAAGCCAGCAAAATATTCTGTCTCAGTTCTTATTTTCTCTGTTTTATCTTTGATCCACACCGCTTTCAGCATTTGGGCTGTCAGGGTGATCAAGTTGTGCTGCTTTTGGTCATTCCTGTACAGTAACAAGGAGAAGCACAGAGTGATGACATCTGAGTTGGTGCCAAACAAGGGACTCTGGCAGAGTACATCACTGGCAGGAGGCTACTAATACTAGATACTAGTAGGCACATCTTTATTCTGCTGTGACTTTTTTGCTTCTGTTTTGAGGTTTCATAATTTCGACTTCTCCACACTGCAAGAAACTAAAGATTTACCATTCATCTTATCAGCTGCTAAGCTTACCCTGAGTTTTTCTAAATAAAACTGCCTTCATTTTGCCCAGGAAGAAAAAGAGTATTTCTGTAGTATGTTACACTGACCAAAGCACAGTTCTGCAGAGACTTTCTGTGCACACTTTGTTAGCTACCTAACCTGTGCCTTCAGTGAGGTCAAACATTCTGAGAAGGACACAAAAGTGATGTTGCAAAATTATTAGTTTTTCACTTGTACTCCAAAGCTTTTAAATCATAGGTAAATCAGTTTTCTTTTCATGAATTTAGATTACTGATTTATAACAATAACTGGAGTTAAGTAATAAAATTCTGTCAAACTCTTCGTAATATATGGGAAGGATATTATATACCTTTATGCATCTCATCCTTTGAAAAGAAACAATTTTTTACTTTCTGTAGTCTCTCCTTTTGTTCAGACAGAAGATAAATGTGTTACTTCATTTTCCAAGACTTAATAATTCATTACATTTTTTGGACTTACATGGCAATATTAAACACAGCAACTCATAAGGGTTATTGCCGTTTCCTAGATAAAACAGGTTAATTAATTCCCTAAGGGGAATAATGAGGCTATGCTTTTGGTATAATCATGTTAATTTTCTGATTATGAAGGTACAAACAAGTGGACAAATAAAATAATAGATCCTTTTAAAAAGCTGTTTAATTCTGTAAAGTGCTATGTTTGTTAATTATATGGTTAATTTCATGCTGGCATTCTCTGTTCAGAAAGTAACAAAATCAGTTTACCTGGGTGAGTTCATATCAGTACTGACTCCTGTTCAAAAGAATCTGTTGACACTGCTTAATGACGAAGGAAATTTTCATGGGAAGTTTGAATGGATCCAATTTATTTCCATGGACTATCAAATTATCTTCTTCTGGTGAACTAATAGCAGCCATAGCAGAAATTCATTAGTTCACACTGACAGACCTAAGAAAATATCTCCTGATTGGTTGTACCTTCCAAGGGTTTTCTTACAAACTTAACTGAGATTTAGTGGTATTGTATCAAAGTTCTCTGACATTTCAGTCTTTATGCATCTATGACAATCAACCAAGTTAAATTTATCTTCAGAAGAACAAAATTCTGTTGAATGCCAGTCTTAGACTTGGGGTACATCTAATATATTTTTTTTTCAGACTGACTTTTAGGTACCTTGAGTACTTTGATAAAGAACTTAATTTAAAGCAGCCTCTGGTATTTTACATGCTACCTGACAGGAGAAGTACACTACTACAATTTCATTTCTTCTAGTTTTGAGTAAGATCATTTATTCAAATAGCATAGAATAAAGAAATAAAACACCTACCTTAAAATCAATGCTGTAGCACAACTTGTCGCTGCTGAGTCACACACTACACATAATAGATTCCAATATATTCAGAAAGGCTAAAAGATCCTGTTTATTAAGAAATCCACTCAATATATACATACATGGTGGAAAACAAAACTCCATTGGATAAAATTCTAAAACTGACATGCCATAGGCTACAAGGTATAAACAATTACTCCAATTAGAGAGACTCTCACGCATTGTTTACACAGGTACAAATACTGTTTAACATTCTTGTGCATGTTGATGTTAAGCTGGTCCTGAGAACTGAATTGTTTTGAATTCAAGTGTGTGAGAATATTCTACTCTGCAGTCTGTGAATATTCTAACTTCATGGCTTTAGCTGAGGGTTTCTCAGACTCCAAGCCTGTTTCAGCCACAACACAAAACTCATCTCCTAAAGAGTCCGCTTGTGCTAAATAGCACAAAATAAACGTTAAAATGAAGTATATTCTGACCAAAACTCATGTTCTGTCCTGTAGAGAACAGATGTTCACAAATTAATTCTACTTCTAAGATATTTCTCAAAAGCAGGAAGATTTTTTATCATTTTAGATTAAGATATAATTAATGTCTATATAATAACCTATGTTTTTTTACCCCTGTAGCCTCAGTTTCTCACTTCTGGTGGCACTTTTTGAACTACAAGCATAAGTTTAATATTATTAAATTTGCTGCTTCAATTTGCATGAAAACAAGTGGAAATATAGCTTAAGAAGTACTCTAGTCTTTAGAAAGAAAGGGATATTTTTATCTGGACAACCATAATTCTGCATAAAGCTAATATAAATTTAAATGACGAAAAAAAATCTTGGAACCTCAACTAAAATAACATCAAGTTTTAAACCACAAGTTTTATAATACAGTTTTTCTTCCTTATTTTTTAGAGAACAAAACCTTTTTTTTTGCTTTTCACATGCCCTTACTGTATCTCCTTGCAAAGTACATCACTTAACATTACAAGGTTTTCCAAAAGCTAATATTTTTACATATTCTGCTGATATCATAAAGACTCTCACATTCTCATTCTAGATGCTCTTTGTTTGTAGAATTGAACACAATTCACAGGCTTATTGTGTTTTTCATATTTTCTTGGAATGCAATTATCCGAGACAAGACTTTGCTTCTTCTTTTCATTTTGTTTAGTGAAACACCAGTGTGTTTCTAGTAGGACTTTCTGGTTTGAAAAGAAAGGTGTTTCACTATCTCAATTATAAATAGAAATTCAGTGAAATTTCAGAGTAAATAGTGTGAAAGCCTGATAAAATAGTACCCTACAGTTTAAGGGAGGTAGAAGATTAAATGACTCCAGAGGCAGAACCATGCAAGAAGTATTTGTCCATACTTAGAAGAGCTCCATAACATATTCAGGAGAAAGTTGAAGAAAAACAAGACACTTCTTTCCAAGACAGTTGCTTGTACTTCTACAAGGAAGGACTCTGAAAGAGCTGACTGGGTTCCCACTCAGGGTGGAGAATTTTAACTCTCTGACTGAGGTGCTTTGCATGCCCTGGAAGTGACATCTTAAAAGCTCAACCAACTTTGGCTCATCAGGGTGAATACCAAGCTGCTCTATGGAGCTGAAGCCCTTCAAATGCCATTTTCTTCATTTTCTGCATCTTTTTAGTGATCCATGGCTGTCTCTTTCAGCATGAAATTCATATTTATTAAGATTTGTTTATTTTTTCTCCAAAGAAGAATGTTTGATTTTCTTAATATAAGGATGATAGAAGAGTCTTACAAGTGTGCTCATATGCTTAACTTTTGATTCTTACCCATATAAACTTAGACATGTAATATTATCTATTCTTCAAATTTAACTACTTCAACCTACTGCACTACTAATCTTTTAAATTTCGTACTGTTCTTTCAAGTGAAAGATAATAATCTGAACTTGTGCTATCAATTATATGTATGTGTTGCAAAGTCCTTTTAGTTTCTTATTCTACTGCACTATTGTCCACTGCATAAAGACTTCCCACAGCAATCAATTTTCATTTCCATATTTATCCTTTTATAAGCTTTCAATTTGTGACAGGCATTTCTTTTTATTAATAGGTATCTTCTCTTTGAATATTTCATATTTTATCTGTATTACATGAATTAAATTGATTCCTGTGTAGATGTCTGAATTTCAAATATAATGCAAGTCTATTATTGTTTATTTCAACATTGTTATCGCTTTATACTGTTACAGCCAGTTAAATCTTCTGTTAATTTGAAATGATGGGCAATTCTCATATTGAAAAGTCAATAGGACCTGTATGGTATAAGAAAACTCTTAAAAGTTCTTGCTTATGGAAAAGATTCAGCCTATGATTAGCTGTTTTTCTTAAAGGTTCATGTGTTTACCTCATCTTTCTCAGAGTAAATTCTAGATTCTCTTGGAAATCCTGAAGCAAATATCCTTATGACTGACAACAGCAAATTTTGTTGGATTACATTCAGAGATGTAAGACTGTGATTTTACAATACTATTTCTTGCCATTTCTGCATTACTTGCCCATTAGTTTCCTGATTAGTAATATGTTTCATGTAAAAGGATAGAAAAAAAGAAACCAGGAGGGATCTCAGTTAAACCTGCCAATTTATAACAAGTTTTCATTCTAATGTTAATCTCTGGGAATTTGGCTTTTATAGTTGTATCTCACGATAGAGAAGAAAGCTTCACCACTTGGATTTTAATGGCAAATAAATAAATTCTGGAATGAAAAGAGAAGTCAAATTAAAAATGTCAACACTCTAGGCTATGTCTTTAAGTTTGATGTTTCCAGCAAAGTGTCTTCAAGTCCCTAGCAAAGAGAAAAGCTGCACATTTACACCAGAAAGAAAAGAGCAACAACAATTTCCACCCTCATGAAGCAGTGTAATATTTTGTAAAAATTTAATTAGGCTCTTGGCAATTCTTGTTAAAGTGCAACAGAAGAGTTTTGACGTTTTTGAGATATCACAGTGGGTTTGAACTTTCCAGCTAATTTTTAATATTAAAATAATATTCCTTTTCCTGTATGGACCACTTTATTCAACTTACCACTGTATTCCTGTGAAAGAAACAATTCTTTATTGTTCGTATGGATCTTAAATTACTTGCTTGTTTCACTATAGCTATAAATACTGTCTGTTCCTGGAAAAAAGGGAAATGAGGTTATCCTAGAAAATAATGGAACCTTGAAGCAAAACCCAGGCTTACATTATGTGACAATTTAAGGTCAATAATGTCTGTGTGTGGAATTACCCAGTGATGACAAGGGTTACTCCAAGAGCCAGACAAAATAGCAATTCTAGATTTGTATCCTTGTTTTGTAAGTAAAGGAATTTATGTTTTCCTAAGTTTCTTTCAAAAATGGATTATGTAAGTGTAAAGCTAACAGTCTTGATGCTGAAATTTATCAACAAGTGTTATGTGATTGTGTCAAAACAAAGCTTCCTAAGTACAATTTTAATTTATGGGCTTTCATTAGTCAAATGAAACAATGTTGAGACCTGATGTTCTATAAATCAATGGCAAATCTTTTGTAGAATGTCATAGATTTAATTAAAAATTACACATTTTTAGTACCAATTCAGGTTTTCTGATATTCATAAATGTATAGAATGTCATAGCTTCTACTCCTTTTTATTCATTTGGGAATAATAGTGGTGTTAGTTAATAAAGTGGAAAGATACTTTGTTCTCAGGGGGAAACATTTTTTGGCTCACAGAAGATATTTGCAAATCATGCCATCAGGATTTATTGACTTGAAGTCCACAAAAAAATATAGGCTTGAATTATCTCTGCTGGGAATTGCTTTAAAGGGATATTATTGTTCTTAAAAGTTTACAGATTTAGTCTGAGAATGGCACCCAAACAGAAAATTGTAGAATTACATGGTTCAGACCTGCTAAAGGCTATTCACTTGTGATGAAGGAACTGATTATTAGATGTGTCTGCTCCTTTTTCTATGGTAAACTGCACACACTAAATTATACTGCAGGAAATTTGTAATGTTTTTCGATACCCAAATTATTATAAAAATTAAGTATAATTTGCTGTATGTATTGTGGAGTTATCTTCAAGATTAGCTTTTTCTACTGCAGAATGAAAGTGTCTTGCTCACTTTTACTGCTGAAATTCCAAGTTTTACATATTTTATTTTTTAATATAAAATTGCAGGCCTAAATCAATTAAACTTTTTTAGAAAAGGGGACTAGATACAGTAACTAGTGGCTGTATTTTGTTCTCAGTGTTGAATTCAGCTGAAAGTAATATATTTTTGTGAAAAAGACAAAAATACAAAAAATAAATCCATCAAAATCCATCAGCATGTTCTATTGCGCTGCAATAATACTACATCAAATTGCTTTGCAGATAAATGCAAAATAAGTGTATCTGATAAATGCTCCAAAAATGTTTAACCCACAGAATTTCAAATATAGGCACTCTAGTTATTATTAATGAAAAATACCTCTCATTGCAAAGATAATAATTTATCTAAACTCAGGNAAGAGGATTGATGATTTAGACGAATTTTGTCATTAATTAAGAGGGATACAGTTATAACTACTACAGTGCTTCAAAATTATCAGTACTTGCAGACATTTCTCAATTGATTGTGGTCAGGTAGAAAGAGAACAAAAATGAAATGATTCCTAGAAAGGAAAAAAATTATTGTTGCTGAGAAATGGTGAAAACCCCTGCAACACCCCACAAGATTAAAAATAACAGAAGAGGTCTTACTGAAAGAATTTATACTGTGAAATTAGTCCTAGTTTTTCATATAGTTTATCTGATCATAATAGCAAATGAAGTAGTGTTTTGTGAGACTATTTGATGAGTACTTGATGGAATGTGTTTTGTCAGAGATGTTACCTTCTCCTGCAGCTCAGAAAATGAAATTTTGGATAAAAATTGGGCCTCCAATACCCCAGAAGAACCAATGAAATAGAAGAACAGAATGTCCAGATGGAGATCAGTCACAAGTGCTGTGCCTTAGAGGTCCGTGTTGGGACCAGCCCTGTTTAATATCTTTGTCAGTGACGTAGGTATTAAGGTCAAGTGCACCCTCAGCAATTTTGGAGATGACATCAAACTGAGTGGTTTGGAGATGATATCAAGCTGAGTGGTACAGTTGACACACCTGAGGGACTGGATTCCATCCAGAGAGTCCTTGGCAAGTTCTATAAATAGGCCCATGTGGAAGTCATGGGGCTCAACAACCCCAACTCTCACAGCCTTTACTCACAGGAGAGGTGCTCCAGACCTTTGATCATCTTCAGGGTCCTCCTCTGGACTTGCTTCTGCAGGTCCATGTCCTTCTCATGTAGAGGCACAGAGCTGGATGCAGCACTGCAGGTGGGGTCTCACCAGAGCAGAGCAGAGGGGCAGAATCCCCTCCCTCCCCTGCTGCCCACACTGCTTTGGATGCAGCCCAGGACACGTTTGGTTTCTGGGCTGTGAGTGCCCATGGCTGGGTCATGTCCAGCCTCTCAGCCACCAGCACCCCCACATCCTTCTCAGCAGGGCTGCTCTGGATCTGTTCATCCCCCAGCCTGGGCTGATACCAGGGTTTACCCCGACCCAGGAGCAGCACCTTGCACTTGGTCTGGTTAAACCTCATAAGATTCCCATGGACCCACTCATCAAGCTTGATGAGATGTGGTCTTTTAGATTAGATTTTCCTAATGAGTAGGAAAAGGAGAACAAAACAAAAGGAGAACAGAAGTCCTGTTAAGGGAAATGATGTATCTCTGGAAAATACTTAAAATTAAAAATACCATGCAGATCCTTTTAAACATAGGTGTTGCATATGTTGAGGCTTTACCTGGAGCACAGAAGAATCATTAATATATTAAATGAAAACCAAATCCCAGTATCTTTTGGCTTAAATAATCAAGGTCATAGGTGATGCTCATGCTTCCCCTTGCTGCTCTGTTACATGTCATGGTTTCATGACAGAACTCAAAGAGAATATACAAGACCATGCTCTGGCCATGTGTTTGCTCTCAGTGGTCTATCTATGACTCATTAACATTATATATTGAAATCACTTAAGAAAGAACCCCAAGCACTGGAAATTAGGAAAAAAGTCTGATATATTTGCCATCATAAAACTGGTTATTGAAGACTATCTTCAACAACTGACCCATGTACATACCCCTGGATTTACCCTTGCTGGTACCCTTCATGCAAGTAGACATGCTAAAACTCCTGAATTACTGAAACATATGTTTCAAAAAAAAAACACGTAGCCCAGAAAGAGTAGCAATTTTAATCGTCTTTTAAAGGAGCTGCTTATAACATTTATTTGTTGTACTTCACATAAGGCTCATTATCAACACCAAATGCCTGTAAAACCAAGACGAAAGGAACAGACAAGCATTTTTCTTTTCCCTATGACAACGTGGTATTTAACTTTATGTACTAAATATTTATTGGATAGAAATTACAGTCTGTTGAACTATATGCCTTTCAACAATTACAGCTTTGAAACTCTGAATTAAATATTTTTGTCTTTCTCTCTTTAATTTCAGTTTCTTTTCTATTAATATTTTCTTCCAGGTGCAAAACATGCCACTCCACAATCAGGTTTTTTTGGGGTTCTTTTTTTTTTTAGTCTTCATTTTAATCTTTTATACATTCCTAGAAACTTATTTATTATACTGTATAAATGAAATATCATCTTCAGGATTTCTCTTCCTCTAACTTTTAAATGTAGCAATAAAGCAAGTTTTTTATAGTGTGATTAGACATTTCTATGTTTACTGTTTAAAATTCTATTACACTCCCAAAATGTGATGTACACATATTCTCCTCCTAGCAGTAATCTAATTTTCTGTTGCTACAATCCTTGTCAAAGTCACTCATCTATTGTACTTTTTGTGCATTGCCAATACAAAAATCAGGAAAAGGTGTAAGCTAAAATCACTAAGCAACACATTAATTTGCCATAGCTGTCTTTATTTATGTTTTTCAGCAATTTGCTGAGAAATCAGCTACTTAACAGTAAAACTCTCTGTACTTGTACATGCATGTGACAGCTCTCTGATCTAAAATTTTAACACAGCACCTTAAAATCAATTCTTGGCTGTGCTCAGATTTTAAAACTTTTTTAGAAGAGTGGATAAGGACTCAATAGATGTAATATGATACTGAGTTTTAGTAATCACCATAGCAGCAAGATGCTGGTGAGCCAAAATATGTTTTTATTGGCTGCAGCTTGTTTATTTCAAATTTTCTAGTTACACCTACGTTAAGGAGGGTCTTGTAAAGACTGGATGTTTTCCTCTGGACATTTTTTCTGTCTATATCCTCATGCATAACTGATAGTCAGCTGTGGCAATTATTAAAAGAAATTCTTATCTCTTAGGAAGAATAATTTCAATTCCTGGAGAATTGTGCATCTACCTACAGGCTTGGTGATTTTTCTTTTTCCTCTCATAGAACCTTTAAAATTTAGATTGCGCTATAAAATTAAAATAGATTCTCAGGCTATGTACAGAAATGGAAAAAAAACCCCAAAAAACCCCAACACCAGCAGGATGACTAGTTTACCCATCCTTTTTCTGATGTCTGTTTTCATTTCCATGTCTGATGCAGAAAATACACATGGTGTGTAACTAAACATTTAATCTAGAGATGGCACTTGCACCTTTTTGCCTTGTCATGTAAGAATAATTACAAGAAAAAAGTTCTTTGACTCAGCTGAATTCAGAAGACAACTCAGAACTAGGTTCATCTGAAGTGAAAAACACAGAGTTAATATCACTTCGATTTCAAAGCTGAATACCTGTGTCTGCCTATGTGTTTTGTTCACTTTAGTGCTACTCTAAAAGATTAGTGAATATAGGGAAGGAGAGGGACAGAGAACCCACATAAAGTCATTGGTCGCATAGTAACTAATGCCCTTGTTGCTGATGCACTTTAATTCTAGAAGGTAAAAGGAAACTTATACAGCAACATGCCGGTGTGGTGGCTGGTAGCCTTGGTATCCCTGGGTATTGTGTACATTTGGAATGGGAATAGCACTGTACTGCTCCTACTCGAAGAAAGCAGTAAGGGTTTGTCCTGTGTGTCTCGAAGTCCATTCAGAATTGAATTCTGAGTCCCCAACAATTTGATTTCACATACCTACTGTGACAAATAAAAATGTTTGGTTTTTTAGATTGGTTTGTGGGGTTGGTTTTTTTTTTTTTTTTTGGAAGTAGGGAATATTGATGTGATTTGAACAAAAAAAGTAGTCCACAAATAACTATTACATGATTACATGATATCTGAAAAAATCTTGGAAAATAATATGACTAAGTTGTCTATCTTCTTGTGTCTAAAGACAGCATTTCACTAGTAAAACTAATCTTAGGAGAATTTAAAAAGGCATAATAAGTGTATGTATACTTTTACCTGTGATTTTCAAGATTTGAGCTCTGTGTTTATACATGAGAAGTAATGGATTGATCTATACCTTAATCACTATCCCTGGCAACAGTGAAGTAGATCTGAGCATGCTAGCAAATAAATTTAATTGATTCAGCAATTTTAAACCCGGAGAAAAAACACTGCAATAATGTTCCTGTATTCAGATGCTTCTTGTGAATGCAATCAGGGAATAATACTGTTTTCACATGACTCTTCATGTCCTTTTTAGCAGCCATTTTCACACCTTTGAAAAAATTAAATAATCAAATAGAAATTATGCAACAGAAGTATTTAATTTATGTTCACAAGCTTCAACTAGTCCTCATTTATTGCTGGCAGGTGTTTTTAACAAGCAGGCCAAAATTGCAAACATTCCTAGTTCTTATGGTATTATTTACTTTTAACTTTTCTTTTAAGTACAGTATTGTCCCAATATACAAATTTTTTATAGTATCTCCAACAGATAAAAAGACAATAATCCCAAATGGAATTTAAATAGGAATATTTGAAACCGAAATTCTGGTCAAGAGTGTTTGTTCCAAAATATTCAGCACAGGGATAAAAGAAATTTATTTTCCCAGACATATGCAAAATATCTGTAGTGCAATCACTAATGTTTGAACATCTATGTTTTGTTTTCACCTTATATAAGGTGAATGTGAGTAAATGAGTTGTAAAATGGGAGTAAATGAGCATATGAAAAATCTCTTTTCTTTAGCAACACAACTCTAAAGTAAAAGTCAGGCTCTTTAAAAGTCTTTCTTTTCAAATTATCTTAATGACTCAGAAACTAAAAACAAAAATTAAATGTTGTTTCATGTAGAATTTAGTATTTAGTTTAATTTAAAAAAAATTGTTACATTTTCACTACAACTACAAAGACGGATGAGCATTTTCAGAGTAACTTAAAATTAGTCACAGAAATTCCCTGATGAGTCTTTTTCATAAAGCATGAGACTGTGCTTTCTGAAGGAGGGAATTTGTTTACAATGTGTTATTTTCAACACTTTGAAATGAATGGTGCTAGGTCATTTTATTTTGGCAATTTTGCAGGTGATCTTATAAGGCTAAAATGATGACCTTTAATTGATGTTAACACTTCCAATTATTGATAGAGGGTCTTAAATTGGTAAAATGTTTCTTCCTCAGCTCATAGAGCTGAAACTAGAAAATTGTCTGGTTTGCCAATTAGAGGTGTTAATACGACAGAAAGAGATGAACAGAATGAAGACACTATAAATGTGGTTATAGGTGGTGGATAACAGTGCCTCCAAAAAAGGCTGTGAAACCCTTTCAAGTGTAGCCAAAATGGTTTGCAGCTTTAAGACTAACTCTAGAAAAACATTGTTCTCCTATTGTGAAAATGCCGTCTTTTTTTATGTACTGTTGCAGTCCAAGGAGAAACTTGAAACCCTGCCAGGAGCTGGCCTTTGCATCTATTGCTGACCTTGTTAAGGCACCATCATCATTAATCAAATTTGCAATGATAAACAGATCACCATTTTGAATGTCTTCCTGGACCTTAACAGTTTAAATATTGGACTGCTGTACCCATAATGACCCCATAAAAGATTTCATAGCTCAGTGTGCTAAAAATTGCAAACAGCCCAGTGTTCTGTACTGCTCTGTGAGATGAGAGCAGGAAAAAATTTCCCTCAAGTCTCTGCTCTGAGAGGAAAATCAGCAAGTCCTGGAACTCTTTTCAGTGCTCCTAATTAACTGGAAGCCAGATACTTCATGTGAGTTAATGTTTCTCAATCTTTGACAGTCACTAAAGTGGCAGAAGGTACTTCCTAAAATGATTGGTACATTCTGGCACAAAGAAAAAAATAAACAAAAAATCTGTTGCTGTGCTCACAACTAGGAAACTTCAAAAATTGAAAGAAAATTAATGGAAAGGGAAACCTGATTTTATTTGATTGTAAGTAAAAGCATTTTCAGCAACGTCACAGAGGATGGCTCTTGCCCCCATCTCCACCCTTGAAAGGCATGGCAAGAGTTATAACTAAAAAAAAAAGTTAATAAAATAAAATAAATGGAAAGCAATATGCCATAAGGCAATCCTCCCTGATATGTTAGCAACTGGCTCAGCCTAATTCAAAGATTGCACCAAGTCTAAACCTTAGAGCTGGGTGTGGTCAGGACAGGGCCCAGGAAGGGAGGGAGGGGTTGAGAGGTGCTGCAGTGTCCAGCATAACTATGTCATGATGGAGGGTTAGGCTGCTTAAAGAATCATCATCACAGGTATTGACAAAAAAGCAGGTTTTAGTATGAATTTGCAAGAGGGCGACTTTGTGACAGAGCTCAGTGCCAAGGTTCACTCTATTAATTACTACATGGATGAATCATACATAGGAAAATTAGATTAGAATCAATTTAGAATGATTTACATGGAGACTAGAGGTGCAAAAGGGTATGGGTGCAGAGGATACAGATACAAAAAGAACAGAGTGCAAAAGGGTTTATTAGCATTAAATCATTGACCAGTTTACTATTTATAATATGATTCAATAAGATTTGCTGTTATGGTGGCTCAATTTCAGATTCACAATGGCAAAACTCATACCATTATCAATTCACACACACACAGAGGAACAGAGATGTTAAAAAAATATGTAGGTGTGGTGCTTAGGTTGCACAGGTTGACACCAATGAGACTACTGATGTCTCCCACAGGAGGCATCTGCAAGGAGCAAAACCACAGTCCCAGAAGTGAGGAACTAAACCTCACCTGTGAAGGAGAAGTGATTTACCATCATTCTGTGTGTGCATGAGATTAGAATTTTTTTAGAATAAGTATGGAAGCAGACTTAGCAAATTTGGAGGTATTTATTAAGACTTTGCAAGTCCCTAGGGCCATGGTTTCTCTGTTGCTAAATTGATGTTGATCCTCATCCACTGGCTGAAGGTTAATTATGCATCATTAAGAAATCAATAAAACACTTCACTTCTAATTTTGTTTAAGCTGCATGAACCAAACACTTTCCCATTATTAGAATTTCTTATGTGTCTTCAGCAGTGGTCCAAAAGTCAGGTAACAGCATAGTTTGCACAGTAGTAAGAATGGATGTTCCTAGAAAATTACATGGTTTTGATGGAAGGTATTTTGATCACAATCCATGGAATTATTTTTGTCAGGCAGCTTTTCCTGAAATATGGGAAATAACACACTAAGAAAATAAGAAGTAAGAATCTTAAAGAATATTAATTAAATTACAAAGGCAAATATCAAAAAATTTCCATATGATAAAAAAGTATTAGATAATACATTCTAAATATTAGAGTAATAATAAAGAGTTAAATAAGTAAAACAACAGTATTTTCAGCATTTTTTAATATAATGACCATGACTTGATCCACTTCACTATTCTTATGGGAGGAATTCCATTTCCTTATGGCTATCAACTAACATTTAAAAAAATCTATCGTAACATGAAATAAAATTTCCCTCTAAATAACAGTTACACTCAACCAGAATATTTGATGAAAGTCTAGTCAACTCAGTGTCTTGAATCTATACTTGAATGTGATCAGTCTTTGCAGTGAGCTAAATTAAGGCAAAGTCAATTAAAATATTTTCCAAAATCATAGCTGAGAGAAAAAAAAATATAAAAAGGAAGAATTATGCCTCAGGTTTTTTCCAGTTATATTTCCATTATAGTTACAAAATATCTCTTGAGAAATCTATAGAGATTTGGTAGAACAGTGAAACGCTGAACATCCTTTACTTACGTCAGTTTCTAGATAAAGTACTTCAAGGACAAAGGAATTTTGCATTCCTTTTTCTGATCTTTTTATAGAATCCTCAAACTCTGTTTCTGTTCCCTCTTGTTTTCTAAAACTTTTTTTTCTAAGTTGTAATCTGCTTTTGACTATGTCCTTGTTGAACAAGAAGAAAGAGAAGAAGAAAACGTATTTCCTCCTACTGGTATATCTGAACCACACTGGACTTCCTCAAACTTTAGCTGTCATGTCCAAAAGCATGGTCTCCAAAAATCCTGTTGGCTTTTTTTAGCATGCCTTGAACTCTACTCACCTTGGGATTTACTTTGCTCATGGAGCCTCAAACATAATGTTCCTCTTCAGGAGGCAATCTCTGAACCTTGTTTCCAAATGAAAATAATTTGAAACAGAAATATTTTTGCCAATGCTGTCTACAGAATTGAGCTATTTCTACTTCTCTTTTTTTCCGCCTAACTTCTGTGGTTTATATAGGAATAAATACCTCACAGCTTTTTACACTTGTCTAATGAAAGTGTGACTTCCTTATCATCTCTCTTTACTCCAACCTTCTTGCAATATGCTGATGAACATGATCAACATGATTGCATCATCAACAGCAGAGCTGATGAAGATGTACCCAAAAAATTATTCTTATTAAGTCCAAGAATCCATTGTTTAATAATGAAAGTCTACAGAATATGGAAATGTGGCATAGTTTACATAATAAAGTAAATCACAGGTTTAAGAGCCCATAAAGTTTGTTCTAATTTCTTGGGAGTAATAAAAGGGAAAAGTGCAGTAATAAACTAAACATATGATGATTAAGCAACTTTGGAATGAATAAGTTCTCTTTCTAATAACTTACATTATTCACATTTTGCTTTGTAGCATATTTATTTAAATTTTTATGACACTGCATAATCATGCAGAAGAAATTGAATTACTGCATACACTTACATGAAACCTAAGCTCAAGTACAAATATAATTACATAACTGACTTGTAATTATATGATCATTATTGCACGAAGAAAATATTTTACAACTTTAATAACTTTGATTCTATTTCTCTTTATTCAAGAATATTTAAGTAAACAGATTGTGTGAGATGCCCATATACACATCACTCATGCCACAGAAATACTGTTCTCACAATTTGAAAGCAAGGACAGAAAATCAATCTAATTTTGTCATTATTCTGATTAAAAACATTCATTTTACTTGCTGACAGATATTTCAGGTAATGATACAAAAAGAAGACAGTATTTCCAGTATTAATATATATTTTTCTTGACTTCATCTTTCTCCTATTCCATCTCACATCACTACACCATTGATACTTCCATTTTATAGTCAGGAAAAGAGCTGAAGAACCTAATGCTTATTTTACTCCTGAAATAGCTAATTTTAGGATTTAAAGAATGAAATTTGGACAATAAAATTGCTGCCTCTACTTTTTCAGGTAACAACAGATTATATATAAAACTTAAGTTCTTCCTTTTACTTCGGAAGTATAGGCTTGTTTTTATTAATTAACCAAAATGTACATGTAGAGATGGATTTCTGAAGGTGGGATCTGATTCTTCTGTCTCTATCCCTACTTTGAAAATTTGAAATTAATGAAATGATCATTGACATCAAACTCTCAAAGGTCTGTTCTAAGGCTCAGATATATGCATAAACTTGATCATCAATTGCTTGTCACAATACACAGAGAGCGAGAGCAGTAAATTAAAACTTAAACATACTGCAAACATGTCCATACAGAGTCACACAGAAAGTCTGGGTTTCTGTAAAGATTCCTTAGGAAGATGTTTTCTCTCTGAGTTCCTATTAGTTCTATCAAAAAGGCTTTTTTTTTTTTTTTCCAGCTGCAGAAGAATCTTCCCCTCTATTCTACACTATATAAGTGGAAAAATGGCTTAGCAGAGGTGTCTTTAAAACACATTACATTTACTCAAGAGCTTTGAGTCTTGAAAATAACTCGAGTCCTAAGAGACATCTTCTCTTGTCTGTAGGAGCTCTTTTGTAGCTCTATAGAGGCAGAAAACTGGTTCATAAAAAGATGAAGTGATGTGACAACAACTCTAAAGGAACCTTCATGGGGCATATAACTCAGATTCCTGCAAGTCTCATTTAGTGCAAGCACAGAGTGATAGTTTGAGCACAGATTCACAGTAAGGGGAAAAATAATGCCTGTAAAAATTTCCCCAAATGAAGGATCATTTATCTTCCCCATGATTTTGAGTATTTACATTGTGAAGGACATTTCTACAAAACTTCTTTCCGCGTCTTTGAAAATAATTTTCTTTTCACTGCTTTTAACAACTTACACCACATGATTTGTTTCACCTGCACTATAATTTTTTTATATGAATATCTCATTGTTGTAAGACAAGAAAATCTTAAAGACTGTTCTTTTAGGTAAAAGAAAAGTAGTATTTCATAATGCTAATGGACATTTGAATACCCCTAACTGGTAAGGACATGAAAAGCTGCTATCTCTCATGATTTCAAGAGCTCACTGAATCCCTTCAAAACAACAGATTTACTCTTTCTAATGCTATTTACATAATCATTTGGTATAACTATCTGCATTCCTTTTGTGAGATTCTGTAAATGAAATATAACAACTTTTATATTTGAAGTCAAAGAACAAACAGACAAAAAATTATTTCCACTCCTTTTAAACTCTGAAAGTAAAGATAAAAAGCCATTAGAAAAAGTATTAATCAATTACCACAATTCATAATTGAAAAATGAAGATGAAGAGAAGTGAAACCAGATTGTCTTTCCAACTACTGTATTCTGGATTTCTTTCTATTTTGTGCTATTGATTCTCAATCAAAAATATTATCAGTGAATAATATTTAAATGCCTCTTGTTACTAAACTAACTGGCAAGAAATTTAACATTTTTTTTAGACAGTTACAATTGAAAAACTAAACATTGGTTTACTTACCAAATGAAATAAGTTACATGGCAAGCAAGATGGCACAACGGAAAATATTTTTTGCCGTTGCAAATTCTACAGATATTCAAAAAAGAATGAAAACTGAAAAATGCAGATCAACCTCTGGGTTATGTCCACTTTGAAAATAATCCTTGATAATAATTGAGCCATAGAATGGTTTGGGTTGGAAGGGACCTTAAAAAGCATCTAATTGCACCCTGTACCCTGTGCAGGGATACCTCCCACTAGATCAGGTTGCTCAGAGGCACATCCAACCTGGCCTTGAATTCTTCCAGGGATGGGGCATCCACAACCTGTCTGGGCAAGTTATTCCAGTGCTTCACCATCCTCATAGTGAAGAATTTATTCTGAATATCCAATCTAAACCTATCTTCTTTGTGATGCATGACCTTCATTTTTTTCTGTGAAATTTAAGCATGGATATGTAAATCCTTGGTAAATGATAAAATTGCACATAACAAATAGAGGAATAAAGCAAATAGGGAGTGAGGTTATTCAGAATAGGTCAGAAGGACAAGGGAATTAAAGACTGTTAGGCTCTTTACAGTGCAAAAGATGCTATTAAAAAGTACCAAGCTGTGTAGTGATTTTTATTCTTATTCTCAGCTATAATAGTGGGTTTCAGCTAGAGCAAAACATTTCACACTCAGATTAAGTCAGATCCATTAAATGAAAGAAATTGACCTTGTAAATTTATGATAGGTAGAAGATACTTATGAAAGAAGGTTTGTGACACTTACTGAACAAATTAATATTCTGATCTTATAGAAGTAAAACTACAGAGCATCATGAGCACAATAATCCTTAAATTTGAAATGAAAACTAGTCTATTCTCAAGAACTGAAAACCACTAAAAGTTTTCATCTGATACCAATTCAGGGAGTTATGAGAAATAATTTTTCTCTGTTGCTTTCTAATTATACATAGAAGTGCAAGAAAAACATTAGGATATGAGTTAAGATGTGTGCATAAAGGGAGAACAGTTCCTGTCAAACAGAATTTGTTAAGATACAACTTCCAACTCCTTGTGTTAGAACAAAAAAAGTTTCTTTAAAATGAAGAGCAGGTTACTGGTCATTGCCAAAAAGAGAATTGCTCTTGTCCAAAAACTGATATTGAAGTACAATTATCTAATTGGAGATATAATTTTAAATGCAAGTGACCTGTAGAGTGGATTAAAAGTATGTGTATATATGTGTATGAGTATATATATGTCCTAATTATCTGTTAGTGTCAATTGCACATCACATTTCAACATTTACTACAATGATATATGTTAAATGTTTAAAAGCTGTTAGATTAATTGTCTTCCTTCTTACTCTTTAAAGAGTACATATCATCTATTTACAAGCAGCATGGAACAAGAGTACAATGTTGTTTTGGTTTCACAATTTTGCTTTTGAGAAGATGCTTTAGTGAACTAAGACTAAGGTCTATTTAAATTCTTCTTTTTAGGAATTTCTCTGCTGTTCTTCTCTGAGACTACAATTCCCCAAGGTACGGCTTCTTTCACTAAGGTAAAGCAACCAAGGAGTTCCTGGAGTGGGGAAGTTCAGATGCAGGCAAAAGGGTGGCTCCTGGAATCTTAGCAGTACAGACAGCACAGACATGAGTGTCAATATGATTTGCAGCAGGCCCTGCTCTCTCACACACTGCCCATCACAAGGTAGAAAGGAGAGTTAATCAGTCCTGGGAACAGTCCTTGTACACCCA
>VZTR01001353.1:76159-100404 GCA_013400775.1 Chaetops frenatus | reverse complement strand
TTCTTTTCTTTCTCATTCCTTTGTTCTTGTATGTCATGCCATGTGCCTGCCCTCCCCTCTTTTTTTTTTCCTTTTTTCCCCCTGTACTTAGCTGTCTTATATTAACTCACAAAGTTTCTCAGCATTGCTCATTCTACAGGGTGATTCAGGACACATGCCCTTTTTTCCAATATTGTATCTTGGCCAAATATGTAACATGATGGTTAAGAAAAAAGCTCAGAAAACAAGATAGAAAATATAATAACCTACAGCTGGACCATGTAATCTGGCTTCTGTACACCTGATGCCAAATTTGATAGCAACTGGTAGCAAGCATCTGTTCTTCCTTGTCCTTATTCCACAAAAGTTGCTAGGAGGCTTTAAAGAAAATGTTTCATACACATTTTAATACATACTTATAAATTGCCATTAATACACATTAATATTATACGTATTATTAATATTCTTACATTTTAGGTTTCAAAGCATCAGCCTAAGTTGCCAAGCTTAAACTTTGTTTTTGCTTTTGCATTTAGTTCAAGACTGGCTTTTTAGTTTCTAAAGATGCAAGTCTGGCATACAATGCTTTCTTAGTATCCCAGACAAAAAGTACAAAATAAAGGGTAAAAAAATGAAGAAAATTTCAGTGCATATTTTCTCAGTCTTTTACTGTTAACGAATCTCTGGATGAGAACAGCACAAAAAAAAGCCAGGCTCCTGTGGTTCTGATAACTTCTTAGTCTAGCATCAAAGGTGAAGCACAGAGGTTTTATTGTGCAGCCTGGGATTTGATGGCATTACATTTAAAAATACTGCCTAACTCTACCATATTTATTCTTATCTGTATATGCCACAAGATTTTCTAAGATTCTCAGTGTCATTATTCCCACTTCATAGGCAGAGGGACAAGTGGGAAGAGAGAGCAGGCAAGTTGTAAAACTAGAAACAAAGTTATCAAGTCCACAACCAAGGCTCTTCTGATTAGTAAATACCATGAATTTACTAAGGCTTACAATTAGTAGAAACCTCTTCACTCACTGAAAACATTTTCAACAAAAGAATAAACATGAGACAAAGGAGAAATAAGCAGCACACTTTATTTTTTATATCATAATTTTTTATTGAGTAGGAACAGTGTGGAAATAAAATTCTAAAGAAGGCAGGAGAAAACCAATTTAATAAAATATCACACTTTGGTGACAAACTATGGGTTCATTTAATTAATCTAACTTTCAAATCACCTTCTCTCCAGGATATCTAAATCCAACCCACACTAATCAATTCAAGGGTGAGCACCTCATATTTCACACCATTAAAATGCAGCACAATATCGTGTTTCTTATCTTTTGAAGAAATAGAGCTGTTATATTCATCAATATGCATCTTCAAGGGCAAAGAGTTTTCATGTTGGTTTAAGCAACAGGTCTTTCATAATAGTAATGTCTATATAAAGTGTTCTATTAGTTCTCTAGATCTATATTTTCCTACTTAAAAAGCACTTTAAAAGATGTAAATTTTAAAGCTTGCAATTAAAAAAATTCAACATTCCATTATATCATGACAATACCTAAATTCTTGAATAATAGCTGTGCTAGCATGTTGTTCCAGCTCTCATGGGTTAGACTGGGTCAAAGAGTCACTAACAAAGATGTGTTTGAGGAATATTGCTCTATGGCCTTTCTCCTAATCTTTATTTAGATATTAAAAATATTTTGTTGTTACTAAGAAATATTTCCAGCCAGTATGAGTTGATCTATTACAAGCTTTTTGTGAAACACTGGTTAAGCATCTTTCTTTTTTGCTAGCTGCATACAGATAAATAGATGTGGCAAGGCATTTATTTTCTGGCCCTGGCTTCCTCCCTCTTTTGATAAACCAGAGCAAACATTCCACAGATGCCTCAAGGCTGTGCTCAGAGGTGGTGTACTGCAGACAACAAAAATAATTCAGGTATAGTTCAGAAGTACTGTCTTTGTAGGCACAGTCAGAAGTGACAGAGCTGAGTAACTGAACAGTGCCTTTCTCCTTTCCCTTACACGTGGATATCAGCTAAGTCATTCTGAAGACTGACTGCAGGAGTGCCTCAGGGGTTCAGTCCTACAACAAATTGAAGGATCACTGTCCTCATAGGATAAACAACACTCTAAACACAAATTGTGGTGTCAGCTTCCTTTGGTCACAGACATTCCTTGAAAGGACAGCCATTGTCTTTCTTTTCTCATTTATTTCTCAATTATTTGACATTCTAATTTTCTGCACTTTATACTTTCTCTATGAATTTCTTTCCCTTTCTCAAAAGTTTATTTTTTTTCTCACTAGGTAGAATCACAAATCACAAGAAGAGTCTTTGTGTATGGAAAGCAGTCGCCAATACAAGCTAGTTTCGCAAAAAGCCATCTAACTGCTTAAATAATATATGTTTCTTTCTCAGATTGTCTCAGTTTCTACTCCAAAAATATTAACTATGAACATGGCAGGTACAGTCCATCTTCAATGTAGATTTAGAAAAGGCAGAAATCCCTCCAGTGAGATCTTTTTCCTTCAGGGGACATTAACTGAGCTGTCTTCTGCAACTGTGGCAGGTCAAAGCAATGCAGTTTCTAGAAAGAGAAAAATTAATCTAGTTTGTAAGACAGAAAAGGCACTATACAAGCTGGAAACATCTTTTTACTGAAGTGAATGCATACTACAGTGCTTGGAGGCCCCTGTTTTTAGTCTTAATATCAAAAGGCAACTGCCACTCCAGAGAATCCAAACCATTAGAAGCAGTAGACTCCCTTTCTCTTAAGAAAAAAAAGAAAATAAAAAGGGACTTCCATTGAAGGTAAGACCACCTGAATATAACTTTTACAATTTCAGCTTTCTTATTGCCATGGTACTGAGAAAGAGGATAGTTGGCAAGAGCAAGCTGTGAGAATATTAGGAGAACATCTGGAAAAGTTTGGTAATCCTTTTGTCTCCAAATGCTCACATTCTGGTCCCACTACAGTTCAAGTCTTCTCACAGTCTTGTTTTTTTACAAAAAACAAGTTGACAAATGTTTTTACAAAAAACACATTAACAAACATAAATAAAAGTAGATTTGTGTTCTGTCAAGAAGAGTTATGCATTTCTTCTCCAAATTTGGAAGTATGTGAATAACATCTACACAATGGGTTATATCATAACTTAGAGTTCATTCAAAATAATGTTTTTTTTGTATGTGAAAACGCCACAGTTTTAGGGAAACTATTTCAAGTAGCATTCTGTTCAAAAACAACAAAAGTGGCAGAAATGTTAAAAAGCTCTCAGAATATAATTAACCTTTTGGAGAAGATGCTTTAAAGTATCAGTAATAATGATATGGACATATCTGTAAGTATTCTCAGATAATCAAGCTACAATCTATTTTACCTACAGGAAAAATGTGAAGTTAATCAAGAAGATTTAAAAAATAATATTATTTTCACTCTGGTTTTGATACTTAAATATATATATATTCTGGATATAAAAGTGCTTTCCCAACTTCCATAGCCATTATAGGGAGATATTTATCTGCCTCTAGCATACCTTCAATTAAAATGAGAGATTTTTTCATGCCCAAAACTTAAAAAGATACTTTTTTCAATCTTAGGCCTGCTGGTTCTATTGCAAATAGATCACCACAGAGTCAGTTTAGTGCTATTAAAACACACAAAAGTAACTTTTCAGTGGTAGTTAATTTGGTCATGATGTTTTGGGACTGAAAAATAGCCAGGGAAGCAGAAACACTACCAACAGTCTGTAGAGGTGGAATACTCTCTGATGAGTACTTAGAAACAAATTTCTTAGTTATAAGCACTATAATAGATCTAAACTGTCTCTAGGTTGTGCCTGGGATTAAAAAAAATCATCCAAAATCGTTGTTAGTCTTTGAATATAAATATATCAAGGAAACTAAGTTTTATGCTTCAAATACCATGGAAGTCTTCACTGTAAAACCTAGTGTACATGCTGGAAAACATTAATTTTAGACCCTTTCTTTAAAAAAGACTATTTAATCTTTTAAAGGCAAAGCTATTCTATAAAGTTGTTTTCTATGCTTGTCAACACTTAATAAAACTAGTTGTTTCTGACATAAATGTGTGTCATAGTTCTCATGATAATGCTGCAGTTAACTACATCTATAAAAAACAACCAAAGTAGTAATTTTGCAGTAGTGGGACCTTAAAAAGGATTTTTTAGTACAGAATTCTTAGGGTGTAAATACGAATTTGCTTTAAGTGCAGCTACACTGCCATTTGAAACAACAATGAGAGTAAAATTTATGTATTAATGTTGCCTGATGAATATAAATGAACATTTATCTTCTTTCTTGTCTCTCAAAAAAAGTACATTCAAAACCAGAGTTTCTCAAGCTGAAATCAATGCCTTTATAATGTCAGAGTTTTCTCGTAAGGATTTTCTTAGAGAAAATTTTAAAAAAGGGTGATTTTTCTTTTGTCTTTGGGACATTTAAACAGTTTCTCTTGTTTTGAGAATTAATTCTCTGCCTTTTAAAGGTATTTTTGTGCACAGCCTGGGATACTTTTTGAATTTCATTCATAATTCAATAAATATTCCTCTTTTTCTTTAAAAACAATTGATTAGAAACAAATCTGAGAGCACAAAATCATCTTAGCTTCAAAAATTGTTATCATGTAAATTTAGAAGTCATTCAACCCAACAGTTATAAAATAGGCATTTCTTTACTTGTAGTTTAAATCAGCAGGTGATGTGGCTGCACGAAACCTAGCATCAGGTGCCTAACTGTTTGAAAGGGCTTTATCTTTATTAAATACAAGAACTAGTACGGAGATAAAAGGCATTATTTATGATTCATAACAGCACAACTAAAACAGGACAATAATCATAGGGAATGCAAATTAATGAATCACAGAACCACAGAACCAACTATGTTGGAAAAGACCTTTGAGATGGTTGAGTCCAACCTATGATCGAACACCACCCTTGGCAACGGGTGGCATGAACGGCACTCATGGATTTTCTTAAACACTGTCAGTGACAGTGACTCTGCCACCTCCCTGGGCAGCACATGCCAAAGCCCAACCATCCTTTCTGTGAGGAAATTCTTCCTAATGTAAAAGGACCCAGCTGAAGATGCATTCCTTGCCAAGGTGGTCATCTCTCGTGGAGGTGTGTTCCACCTGTGGGGTGGAGGAGGGCAGTGTACAGGGTGGGGTCTGAAACCCCAGGGAAGCTCTGAGAGCTGCCAGGAGCTGGCATCTTGAGGCTGGTGAAGCATGGGCTGGGTCAGGAATAGTGGTGGCCAGCCCCAACACCCAATAAGAACAGCCTTAGAGAAGTGAGAATGACCAGAAGTGGCATGACCAGGGTGGGCAAACAGAGTGTTGGGAGTTTTCCCTGTGCATTAACATTAATGTATTCTCTTACATAAAGCTTTTATCTGTATGATAATATTACACTGAAATTCACTTCACATTAGGGAAAATACTTGTGAAAAATGTATATAAACTTGCAAAGATTAATGAGATACTTTTATTTTACAATTCCTTCAAGCCTTTCAAATTTTCGAAACAATGTTTGAGCTACAGAAGTCCAGAAAAATCTTGTGTTTGACTTTGAGTTAAGACCTTTTAAAACCCAAGTCTTTCCAAAATTGCCACTGTGAAAGCTCATGGTGACCCATCTTTTGTATTTGGAATGATAGCTTAAAAAATATTGAAAATTGCTATCAAAGCATTCAGAAATGCTGATTTTATTTTTTGGCCTTAGCTTCTTCGATTCTCATTATTTACTTTTTATAGCAACAGTATAGTTGCTAGTGTGAAATTTTGTCTGTCTCTGTAACAGGAAAAATTTTGTATTAAATAGTTTTATTTATGTTACAATAAATTGCAGAATATCATGATGCCATTTTTTAACTAGATAAAATATATTAAGTAACCACAAGAAAATTTGGTAGTCAATTAGAAAAAATGCTCAAATTTTGATTTATCATTTGCCAGGAAGTCTTTTTCCTTCTGTAGATTTCAGCAGTTGTTATTTTAACATCGTATCTAGCAAAGAAATTAAGTTCAACTAAAAATACACACAAAACAGAGTGAAAACCAGCTATATATTCCACAGGTTGTTAAAAACAAATTGTCACTGCTGTCATTTATGTAAGATAATCAATAAGGAAAACAATTTGAAAACAGCATGGAGACTTATTGGAATTAATGATTTAAAGAATCATTAGTCTTATTTTACAGATAAATAAACTTGAGGCAGTAGTTCTAAAGTGGCTTCTAAAAAAGTCAATAAAAAATAAGTGGCAAAGCTATGTCTATAACCCAACAATTCTGCTGTTGTTCCATCCATTGCTTCCTGAACTTCAGTAATTCATGTATTTTTACCTTATATATTCTGTAGTGTGCTGGCAAAGTGTAAGAAACAGCAGGAATTGCACAATTAGTATACTAGATGTGTTGGTATTTCTCTTTCAGAATAGACACAACTAAAGAGAACACAGTTCCTTTCAGTATCCATCAAGCCTTTTGATGGTAAGGTGTTAAAATCTATGTAAGTCGTAAACATATCAGTTTAATTTCCTGCTCCTTTTCATGATGACTGTTCACTTATAGTTTACAGCATGATGTAAGTTTCAATCTATATCAGGTATCAGGTCAAAGTTTTGGAGGCTATCAGGACCAGCTGAAAAAAAGTGCTTCCTACTGAAAACTAGATTTTAAATTTCCTCCTATTACTATGTCAAGGCTTTTTCTGCAAACAGTGTTCCACAAGAACTTCTGATTTGTTAAAAAGAAACCCCCAAGCAATGATGATTTTCAGATTTAAATATCATACCAGAAGTCTTTGTTTCACCTTTATCTTTCCTTCACTTGTGTCATGAGAAGTACTTAATTTGCATTGTAGTGAAAAAAAGAGGTAGAATATCTATTAGAGATGTCTCAAATTATTTGACTAAAACTGACAATTCCTCTAAAGGAAAGATAAATTAGCTGAGATGGTTAGGTCTGATAAATAAATTTTACAGGCAAATCATTCTCTCCTCACTTTCCTGAAGGGAAAATGCTTCCAGCTGGGTTTCTTTGTGATTTGTTATTGATATACGTAGATCTAAAGACAGAGAAGGTCAATGTACAGCCTACTCAACACTAGTAAGTTGTTTTTCAGGGAGCTTTTATTTGCAAATGTGATTACTGTCAATGGCAAAAGCAATCAAAAGTCCTTTCAAGTTCAATACTTGCCAACTGAGAAGGTGCAGGGAATAGCACTCATTTCTTCTTTTCCCCCATCCCCATAAACAGAAGAAAAGAAAGAACATTTATTGGGCAAGCAAATACAGCACATACAATGGGTATAAACGAAATATCTATGGGGAAATGTATTAAAAAATTAAGAGAAGGGAAGGAATAAATGAGGGAAGGGAAAGAGGAAGGGAGAGTAGAACAAAGGGAGGAACTGAAGAAAGAAGGAGATGAGAAAGAAGAGAGAGAGGAAGGCAGGGGAAATGGCTGAAGTTATACAAAATGATGATACAATGCAGAATAAGTATTGATGTTAGTAGCTAAAATATAGCCCATGTATCTCCAAGCTGCAGTCAGAGCCTTCAAAGCAAATGCAGAAAGAAGAAAGCATTGTTGACCTATATCTTGATCTTTCTAATTAGCTGTCCAGAACACAAATAAGATTGTCTGTAATTATTTTATTTTCAGTAATTAATTTTAGTTCTATAGTGGATGCCTTCTGAGAAAAAGCTATTGATCTTTCTTCCTATGAGACACATAAATATTACTGGAAATTGAAGAACTCGACATTTTCAGATATTGCAACAGCTCCACCTAACTTAAACAATGTCTATCACCTCAGGAGAAGTTCTCTACCAGCCAGCGTGATTACCCTCATTGTATGAAAGTTCAGTCAAGCATTTATCCTACCCAGATCTAGCTAACAACACATTTAATTGTCTAACCTATTTTTGTGTAGCAAACATACCCATGCAACGTCTCTGAAATTGTAATACTTTCCTAATANTTAGATTTGAGAGATAGCTTTCACATACTATTTTTCTTTGGATGGGAAAGAGAGGCCTAGGACAATGGAGATGATTAAGTTGAAGGTGATGGAAGGTGAAGGACGTGGGTATGAACAACTCCAGGAGTTCCAGCAACAGAACAGAACATTGCCACCTACCAGAGGCATGAGCACAGTGCACCTAAAAGTGATTATTGCTGGTATTTCCACTGGCTCAAACATGCTTCAGATGTACAGCTCAGTCCTTTACTCTTTCCACTCCATCAGATTGTCAGCATGGTTCTCAGCTTGGATGATGTAGTTCATATACAGTAAAGGCTGGAATCATGGTTGATGTCACAAGGAAACGGAAAAGCTTAGCAACAGGGTCAGATGCAGCACAGTATTTAATAGAAGAGAGACATAAGACTCGTGAAAAAGAAAAAAAATCAGAAAATGGATGGTTAAAAAGTCCATATATTTTTCTATGTAGATCATAAATTATCTGTATACTTTAGTAAAAAAGTAAATTTATGCAGGAAAATGTTCTCCCAAGCTGTGCATAAATTTCAAATGGAAAAAGGTGTTAACAAGAAGAAAAATACGGTGACATGAATTGAAAATGAGAAAAATGGTGTGGTACATATAGAAAGAAGAGATCAACTATGCACATTTCTCTCTTACCCATGAAAAATAAATGTAGAAATACAAAGAATAATGATTCCTTGGAAAATGCCACATGTTCACAGCTACAAGAAGTAGAAAATTTTAAGAAAAGATATTGTAGATCTTGCTTGTTTCAACATGCATGTTCCTTAGGTTTCCTTTTTTTTTTTTTTTTTTCTTTCAGGGCCTGGTACTTCAAACTATATTTATAAAAAGCTAGAGCCTTAGTTTATACTCTGTTTTCAAAGTCCTCACTTCCAGCACTTCTTTTGTCTTTAAAGATCTAAAAATCACCTATTTTTACAACTGAGACCTAAAATGTATTCATTTTCTATCTATGTCTAGGCTAATATCAAGACATCTAAAGTGGGTTAGCTTGAAGAAAAGTTACGAATAATTGAATTTTGGAATTGATTTATAGTCTTGCACTACCTTGAGCTAGAAAAGTTGTGGGTTCACTATGCTTTGGAAACAAAAGTTATACATGAACAGGCATATTTAGCTGATCATCTGTTGGCTAAATAGGAGATGACACCTCTCTAGTTCTTCTCTTGCCAGATAAGACAGCAGTTTCAAAAGAGAGGGAGAATCTATACCTTGGAACACTGGGGGTGGAATACTTAGATCCTGATGGAAGGTAAAACTGAGACATCTCTCTTTAAGAGAAGTGAATGATGGCTTTATATTGTAAACACATATAAAGGAAACCAGTGGGTGGTGGGATGGCAGAAATCAGCATTACTGTAATTAACTTCTTTTTTGATGCAATATGGTATGAAAGCACTTCACTATACAGTTGCTTGGGTTTGGATTCTTTTATTTGCTAGAAGAAACTCATCAAAGCCTTAATTCATTGTAGCAGGATTTTCTGTACAACACCTGATACAGGGCAGACTGCAGTATACAGGAAGCGTCTTATTAGCATTTTATTTATGATTAATATATTATTCAATGGCAAAACTAGTAGAAACTATTTCAGGCACTGCAAGCACCAACTTTTCTTTTTGCTGCTCTCACAGCAATTGCAATTTCCCACAGTCAACAGGTATGAACTCATGTGCAGCCCCAGGAAGTCACATCCCACTTGTGCAGCGGTTTTTGCTACACCAAGACAACAGGCTGGGGGCTGCAGAGGCTACAGCCCAAGCCTCGGTTACATCTCAGCAACTGTGACAAAGAGCCAAGGAAACCAGCTGACAGCAGTGATGTCTTAACCCATGTCACATAGACTTCCCAAAGCACACTAGTAAATTAGCTACAAGAGTGACAAAATTCATTGCTTTATAAGAGTAGCTGGTAATATGGGACTGCTACGTCAGCTTATTAAGTTCTACCAGACTAATACTAGTAATACAGATTCATATAAAGAAAGACATCTAAAGAAATATGTTTCCCTGAGTATGCTTTTAAATAAAAAGGGAAATTTATGGGGGAAAGGCCACTGGTTGAGAATGGCCTTAGGACCAAACTTCTCATTTTCAGACTATGATATTAATTGAGCAGTGTTTCTACACAAGGCAGCAAAATAGATACTTAGAAACAGAAAGTTACAGCAGAATTAGAGACAGAATTATTAATTTATCTTGAGTGCAGTTATATTGCTAAAAAGCACCTTACTCAAACACAGCTTAATAAGTAATGTCAAATAGTGCATTTTAGTAATGATGTCTATGAAATCCTCTAATCAATCCATCTGCCTTTTGCATTACACCCCAGTGCTGCACTGTTGTGTTAGTGTTTAAATATAATGGCATGAAACATTCATTCTATTTTGTAGCTCCTGTGGAGCACTAGCACAGATTCACCTCAAAAGGAGTTTAGTTTCTTTATCATGTTTCTTAGCAGGGCACATACGTATCCAAGCTCAGGAAAAGCAGACCCCTATGAATACACCCAAACCATGCATGGCAAGCAAGCCTGAGCCTTTGAGAAATCTGAGGTTAATAGCAGAGTACAATTTCCAAGATGCAATAAATCTAGAATAAAACATTATTTACAAATAACTAGTGTTAGATTCTACACAGATTACACATTTCTACAGTAGTTCTAGGTGTGTCTTGACCCTTGAGAGAAGAAACATTTTCCTCTAGATAAAACAATCAACTGTACTGGGTTCAACTGTTCTGTGGCTGTGTGCATGGCTTACATGGACTGCCATTTCTGTCTCCTTCTAAAAAAAAATCAAATGTGTAAAGAACCACAGAAGAGAAGAAAGACTGGGCTGGAAGCCTAATTTGTGCGCAGATCCACCATGTTTGGGAAAGCATTTCTTTATTCTCTGAATTCCTGTATTCTTTGCAGTTACATTGCCAGAAAGCATCTAGCTGGGGATCTGGAATTCCAGTTTTCATGGACCATGATTATACAGTTTTAAAGTGGAACTTAGCCTACTGAAATGTTGATGGGAAAGCAGGTAGAGTCCACAAGCATTTTCAGGATCCAGATGCTGGGCATGGCAAACATGAAAGCTCCAGTAGGATGCTCCTCCGCTTTCTGTTGGAATTTTGTGGGGCTTTTACTCTTTCACAGATAATCTGGACACAGCTGAGTATTGTCTTGGAGATCACCAAAGGCAGAAAACTGAGCTTCCACTCTTCCTTTAGTGGGAAGCACGTGGCTAAAGAGCTATCTTAAAAGCCCTGCACCCATAGAAATAAACCAAAATTGTCTTTTTGACTTTGAGTGAGAAGTGCTGCATCACACCTAAAGGAATGAGATGTAGAGAAATAAACAGAAAGGGTAATTAATCTCCTAATCTAGCAGCAGCCCAGGATGAAAGTCTGATATTGCTTCAGGAATAAATGAGAAGTGACTGTTGAAGCACAGTCTGTTGAGTGAAAATCCCAAGGACCTAGCTCTCCCCTAATTGTTCAAGAGATGGTACTAACTAGAAGAAATGTCCTCTTCAAAAAGCAGGAAAAAAAGACAAGAGGTATCAAGGGAAAGTTTGCTGAATAGCAAAAACTGTCACGGATTGTTGCTTAAGAAAGAGAATGTATTTCTGTTTCATAGTATCTATTCCTATAGGGAAGGGTCAGGCATGTTGAACTGCACCTATCCATATTGATCTATGTCATATATAAATAACTTGGCTCCACATAGGTTCCACTGGTAGGCAGAGAGTACTGGATGGGACCAACTAATCTGTATCTATTAGGCTATTAAAGCATTCAGCTTTTTCATACAGGAGGCAGACTAGATATCCTGACAGGGTTTTGAAGTATCCTATCCATGCAATTGAAACCACCTTCTTTTTGAGTCCAGAAAGAAGATGCATCAGCCATGGAAAACCTGTCCATAAAGTCCTT
Organism: Chaetops frenatus; assembly: GCA_013400775.1. Lineage (NCBI taxonomy): Eukaryota > Metazoa > Chordata > Aves > Passeriformes > Picathartidae > Chaetops > Chaetops frenatus. The sequence goes on along the minus strand of VZTR01001353.1, from coordinate 88,453 downwards.
TAGGATGACCCAAAAAGCTCAAGCTAAAAGAGCTGTACTGATTGATGATCACATGGCCAAAGGCCCTTTAACTTGGCTGCAGGATTTCTGATCTCTGTACCTAACAGTACCAAAGAGAGGAAGAGGGTGACCAGACTAATGCACCACAGGAACTTTAAGAAAAGGCAGATACACTATTGGCCTCTGAATGGTGATGCCAATGTATGGTTACACATCATTTTAAGAAGCTAGAAAACAAGATGCCATGCCCTCTGGAACCAGACAGGGTTGTCACAGACTTAGCTGCATGATATAGCAAAGAGACAAAATCAGATATTCTTTGATAATATCAAATCTCATCTTAAGATAGTAGCTTTATTTACTCCAGCTTCTGTACAGCTGTGAGCCCTGCTGCTGCTGCCTAATAATGGTACTGGCATCTGTTTTGCTGAATAAAGCAACTCAGGCAAGAGGAAAAAGAGGCTTTAAAATCTGACAACATGCTGACTCTTTTCTTGAATTCTCAGTGCTTTGTCCTTCCCCTATCTTCCTTGTAAGAGCTCCTCTAGGACATCACATGACTGGGACTGAACTTTATATTGACCTGTTTCTTTTTATTTTATTCACATTTTGAAAACTTTTTAAAATTTGTGGATATGTATATCCCTTATTACACAGAGGAATAAGAAAAATACTAACACAGATTTCTAACAAAGCATCTGTACAATGTGCTGTCTTAACTTTTTTTCTGGATATATCAAGCATAATATTAGTATTTTTTAGATTCTAGTATCCAATAATTGCAACAGTTGTAGATTCAAAGTAAAACACTTGCTTTACTGCAAACTTACATTATACATGAATAATTGCAAGTCCATGATTACTTATCACAATTGTAGACTATGAATTAATGTGGGTTAATGTGGAATTTATGCTTATATATATGTTTTATAGAAAGCAACCGCATGTTTCCCTTAAAAGAGACTTTTGCAACAAACAAGATTTCCTATATAATCAGTTGCTGAAATAATCCTTAAATTTCTGAGGTAAAAAACATTCAAAATGTTGCCTGGCTCCCAATACCTTTGGGCTGGATGCAAGGAGAAGAGACCATATCAACCTACTGTATGAATGTGCACTTTTAAAGTAAAATAAATGGAAACGGAAATCTATTGAACAGTGATTACAAATGAAAAACACAAGAAGGTAAATTGACAAACCAGTTAAAAATATAAAGTGCTAATTGAAACAGCTGCTGCTATAAAACATTTGCTATAGTTCACTTTAAATATGCACTAGTGAGGAAAGGCATTGTTTTTCTCAGAAATCCATACATTTCACAAACATTTTGTAGCTAAATAGGGTAGGTTGAAAAATACAAATTTTTATCTTTAGAATGAAGCTGATTTTAATTTTGTGTTAGAGACTTCCTGATGAAGTATGTTTCCTGTATGTTTTGTTTAGATTAATTCAGTTAGTATTGAGTTCTGGCATTGTTTTCAGGACAAATATTCCTTCCCATCAACTGAGAAAAAAAACTACAATATAAATTTTTAAATCATTGTCATTATTAACATCACTGGGTAGCTAAACACCACATAGTTGTTTGCTCATTCTTCCCCAGCAGCATGGGCAGAGGATTGGAAGGGTATAAGTAAGATGACTTGTGGGTTGAGACAATGACAGTTTAATATGGAAAGCAAAAGCTGTGCACAAATGCAAAGCAGAACAAGGGATTCATTCATACCTTCCCATGGGCAGGCAGGTGTTCAGCCATCCCCAGGAAACCAAGGTTTCATTACACATAATGATGACTTGGATGACCAACACCATCACCCTGAACATGCCCCTTCCTTTTTCTTCTCCCAGATTTATATGCTGAGCATAATGCCATATGATATGGAATGTTCCTTTGTTCAGCAGGGATCACATTTTCTGGCTGTATCCCCTCCCAACCCTTTGTGCACCCTTAGCCTCCTCGCTGGTGGGGTGGTATGAGAAGATAAAAAGGCCTTGGTCTTGTGTAAGGACTGCTCAGCAGTGACTTAAACAGCTCTGAGTTATCAACACTGTTTCCAGCACAAATCCAAAACATACTGGATTCTGTGAAGAAAATTGATTCTGAGCCCAAACCAGTACAATAATATTCTTCCATCTCAGTTAACATCCTGCCATATCTCATGCACCATCCAGGTTTAACATTGGACAGAAAAGGAGATGTACAGACTGATTAATCTGCAAATTTCTAGATACTTTCTGAGAGGGACAAAATTGATTCTGTCCTTGAAGTGTTCTGTGCATGCAGAGCATAATTACTCCTTCCTTTTTGGTATACTGAGATATAGGATGAGTACACTTAAAAGGACATGCTTCTGGGCAAGGGATTCAGTGCACCCTCAGTCAGTTTGCAAATGGCACCAAGCTGAGCATGAGTGTTGATCTGCTGGAGGGCAGGCAGGCTGTGCAGAGTCATCTGCGAAGGCTGGATGGATGGGCTGAGTCCAGTTGCATGAAGTTCAACAAGGCAATTGTCAGGTCCTGCACTTCAGTCACACTAACCCCAGGCAGTGACACAGGCTGGGGGAAGAGTGGCTACAGCAGAAAAGGACGTGGGAGTGGTGGTCAACAGCAGCTGGACATGCACCAGCATGTGCCCAGGTTGCCAAGAAGGCCAACTGTAGCCTGTATCAGTGTGGCCAGCAGGACCAAGGTGCTGGTGAGGCCGCACCTCAAATCTTGTAGTGAGGTGGGGGCAGTGTCTTCTACCATGCCTGCAGCAAGAGGAATGGAGGAAATGGCCCTAAGGTGAGGCAGGGGAGATCTGTAATAGACAGTAGAAAAAAAAAAACCTCACTGCTATGATCGTCAGGTATTGAAATAGGTTGTCCAGGGCTGTGGCAAGGTCACCATTCTTGAAGATATTTTAGAGGCATCTGGATCCGGTGCTGGGTGACAAGGTTTAGTGATTTTGGGGTTGCAGTGGTAGTACGGGGTGGATGGTTGGACTTAATGATATTGAAGGTCTCTCCCAACCTTGATTCAATTTTGGGGTCCTCACTACAGGAAAGACATTGCAGTGTTGAAGCAAGAAGTGCAGCAAAGTTGGTGAAGGGTCTGGAGCACAAGTCTGATGAGGAGCTCCTGAGGGAACTTAAGGGGTTGATTAGCATGGAGAAAAGGAGACTTAAGGGGACATTTTTGCTCTCTACAGCTACCTGAAAGGAGGTTGTAGCCAGATGGACCTTCTGCTAAGTCTCGAGTGAAAGAACAAGATTAAATTGCCTCAAGTGTATAGCGGAGATTTAGTTTGGATATGAGGAACAATTTCTTCATGGAAAGGGTTATCGAACTTTGGAAAGGCTGCCAAGGGAAATGGTGGAATCACCATCCCTGGAGGTATTTAAAAGACGTGTAGATGCAACACTTGGGGACATAGTTAGTGGTGGATTTGGCAGTGCTGGGTTAAAGGTTGGGCTTCACAATCTTAAAGGTCTTTTCCAACATAAATGATTCTATTATTCTATGAAAAATCCAGAAGAACCAGATGACACAAAAAAAGAGGTGTGGTCCATCGGAATACATTATTGTGTCACAGAGCCTCATCACAATGGAACTAAAAGCCAGTGTAGTTGTTTGACATGATGGTTTTCTGTTCAAGTGGGCAAGGTCAATATAGGTTGGACCAGGGGATTCTTTCTCAGTATTGAAAGTAGAAAATGCAAAGGGTTTCTTCCAATGAACTTCTGTCTTGTGCTATTGGTGTCAGACTTAGACAAATAGAGGAAGACAAATAAAAGGGGAGGAAAGACAGCAATGAAGAAATGAGTAGACTATCACAAGTTATTGTTATTAGTGCTTGATCCATGTCATCAGCTATCTGTCCCACCTCCTTTCTCAGTTTCTTTGGGATAGAGGGTAGCATATAAGTATGCTGTCACACAGTGACAAGTGCTAGTCCCTGTGTTAAAGAGCTGAGACAAGTCAATGGACTTTGTCACTGTACCACTTCTAGAGCACAGTGAATGACATAAATTACTGACATAAATTACTTTACTTGACATGAAACACCCGCTTTCCTGCACAGTCCAGGCCACTCCCCAGAATACCCACCAATTAATGTAAATTGCTGGCAGTCATCAACTTGTCATCTATTGGGGGAAGAAAAAACAGTAACACCTCCCATCTGTGGCAGAGAGCTGCAACATCACTTTAAGGAGGGCTTGAGAAGGGCAAAGAGAGTCCCAAGTGTGTACGTGGTAAAAGGGGTTCCCTGCATCCTCAGATGGAGGTATCTACTTCTACCACTGAACTCCTGACTGGCAGAAATAATCAGGAGTAAAATCCCTGCATATTTGAAATGAACCTTTCTACTTGATTAGTAGGGTATTAGAAGGAACCTTTTAACTGGGTTAATAAGACACTGATTTCTTGGTGGGACACAAGGACCACAGCCCAGCACTCTGTGGCACAAAGAGACTGATGCCTATTTGCACACTCAGGGCCTTGACACAAATCAGCCAGGGAGAAATAGACGTCAAATTGCAGGAACAATCTACCATCAATTTTGTACCCTTGATCACTCTACTTAGGTTAAAAAGACTCTTTTTTAATAGCTCAGGAAATTCTTTCATTTCTGTTAAAACACCATGAGTTTTCATGTTACAGCTTGATGTAAAAATTTATGTGTCCTCCTATCATTTTCTCACCTTCTGAGACAGTGATTTAACTGCCAGCCTTACTATTACCCTGAAATATGTACTCAATTCTCAATAGTTGTGCTGAAGTTGGCATAATTAGTGACTGCGAAACAAAAATAAGGAAAAATTATTACGGACACATAGCCTGATACTGAACGCACTGCTTTAGCATCCAAGGAAAGCTGTGTTCCTCTATACCACAAAATATTTTAATTTGAACAAGTATTCTAACCACCAAGTTACTCAATGAAAGCAGATAATGCAAAACACATCATTTATGGCTCTAGAAAATTGTCAAACCTTGGGTGAGAAGAATTTCTAGTCTTAGTTGGAAATTTGTGTTCAAATATTGAAATACTTTTAACCACTCAGGCGAGGCATCAGTTGAACAGCTCCTGTCAATCCAGTTTTTAGGCTCAGACACCTAGACAGATAAAAGTATACCTAGACCATTTGAAAGACAAGTTAAATGGTCTAGAATTTTGTATGAAACAAAATGTGAGATACTATATTTGTTTTAAGACTTAAAGAAGCCAAAGACCATAGACAGTGACAAAAAGAGGTAAAGAAAAGGATCAAATGGCATCAATAAAATGCTTTAATTCATGCTGAAAGTATAGATTTTCAGAATCCAAAATTCTTCTGCAATCAATTCCTTGACTTGCCATTTCTTATTTCCTCATTCCTTATCTATATGATATAATATGACATGAAGTGAGAATGACAGATCATTCCTACTGTTTACTATAAAGGATCACAGCAAGCTCTAACTCTTCCTCTGCATACAAGACACCTTTTGTAACCTTTTCTCTTGAAATCTCATTCAACTCATGTCACTGAATAGATTTCTCTTTAGAGAGAATAACAAAAAAAGAAGATTTATGATATTGCGCCAAAATGTTGGAGAGTAAGAGATTCAAGAATGACTGTTCTTGCAGTTATTAGCTCTCAGATCATGTCTGATATTAAAAAAAAAAGGTACTGTACACAGTCGAAATAACAATCTGAAGCAGAATTGTCACTTTATGTTGTTAACAGCTATAGTAATGATTAAGGATGAATGACAGGTCATTTTTCATCATGTAAAAATTCATTGAATTTCTTTTTTACTTAATACCCCTGAAAAAGAAATAAGGAAAAAAATGCGCTCTGAGAAACTACCTAGGAATCCATATACAAATCTAACACAATTTATCTATAATTTCTTAACATGAAAAAAGTTATGGATAGTCCTTAACAATAAACACAGGTCTGAAAAATTAAAAAATCATATTGAGCAATATTATCTACATTAACTTGTCCTAGAATGACACTATAGAAGCAATTATACAATTAAGTAAGGTGCTTGTGTACAACTGTAATGAATTCACAAAGTAACTGAAGACCTTCACACTGAGAAAAATAATTTTGTCCATTCTCCTGTTTATTTCACACAATGTTCAAAGATGAAGCACATGAATAACAGGTAGAACTGATTGGAAGGGATGTAGAAGATGAAGTTGTGGTAGGGTACATCTGAAGTTTCTTGACACAAAATAGGGTTTTAGGTAACAAAACTCACTACCTGTCTATTCTGTGTATGTATTCTTTGGCATTAATTTGTGTCTCAACTGCTGTGAGATGCAGATCAAGGCCAAACTTAATTTACACGCACTAGACAATCAAAAGGATTAGCAAAATGGGAGATAGGCTTCAGTAATGTACTGCAGCTCTTGGAGACTGTTGTCATAGGATTGATGAGACTGGAAATAATTTGAGTCTCTTGACAAAATGATACAGCAGCTGCTACAAACCTCAGCATAATTTTTTCTCCCAGGTCTATTGCTCTGGACTGTCATCCCAGAAAGTTGCTCCATAGCCCAATATCCCAGATAACTTCATATCTACTCTCAGGGAAATTCATGTTTAATACTGTTTTTAAATTTTGATTGCAAAAAAATTACTTGATGCTTTTTTTTGCTAAAGCTGTCTTAATTTCCATGATTAGTGGAAATATTCCTCCTAGTTTACAGAATGTGTCGAAAAAATTCTGCTTTTGGTTTGCTTTAAGTCAAAGCAAAATCGAAGATAGCATTCCCAACTTTCATGTGAATTACTAACTTTGTGTTTTGTCTGTTTCTGGTAGCTAGACACCTCAACTGCAGTGCTGAAAGAAGTGGGAAGCATCTGGTTACAGAAGTGAATTTCATGCAGCAATAAACCCTCAAAATCAAAATGAATTTGACGTACTTGGACATTTTGTTCTGTGTAAATCCTATGAATCCTGAGCATGAGTGAAGCATAAGAAGTTTAATAAAGGCCATAGTTTCATATCAAGGTTTCATTGTCATTTCACATGAGTTGTGCAGAGTCCTTCAGAGCACCTTTAAACTTTGAGAGAGCAGTTCACATAACATGGTTTGCATACATTTACCACAATGCAATTTATTAGCAGTGTACGTTTTGTCATTCACATAGGCAGTCTTTTAAACAGAAAATTATTAATTGCAATTTATTTTTGAACTAGTTAAAAAAAGTGCTGTGTTGAGATTTTTTTAGAAAGACTCTTCTTAGGTTTTTAATTCGCTGAAGAAAAATACTCCTTTTTTTAATATATTGCTAGGTTGATTCTTGAGCTACTTCAGCAGGTATCATTAAAGCTTTAGAGGTTTTGTCTAAGTTCTGCTGTAAATCTGACATAGTTCAGTTTGGGAGGTTTTTTTGATATTTCACTATGAACTAGAGGTATATATTAAATTACAGCATGTTTCCATATGACTCAGAGGACATAACACTTTCTCTTAGAATTTCCAACAAGTAAGAAACAGCAATAACAGAAATAAGATTCCGCAGTATACTTCATCATTTTACCTCAGCTAGGTTTTCTGTAAACCTAACTTGAGCAGTTAAAAACAACGTATTTGTAGAAGTGCATCTGGTCTATCATTATCCACAAGTATCCTTGGTTCTGATCCATCATTCACTTTGTTTATGCATTATCTAAAGAAGTGTTTTCACACTTACCTTGAAACATTCAACTTAGCATATGCTATCTATTTAGAGGATACAAGGGGCATGCTTGTATGTAATGCTTAGGTCTTCTGTAAAACTGATACCTCAAAAAAATCCTGCAATATTACTACTGGTTTTGAGCAATAGGACACTGAGGTTTATGGAGGACTTGGATATAATGAAAATGTGAATTTGAACTTGTGCTTTAAACTCACATGTAAAGTATTACAGTGCAACTTGAGACACTAGAATGTTTCCTAAACTAACTTCCACAGGCTGCTGCTGCTGCATGTGGTTTCACCAGTTTTCTGGCAGAAGAAAAGTCATTGCCCTAGAGAAGAAAGGGAATGATCTTTCTTCATTATAGTGTGTTGTTGTGCAGCAACAGAGTGGAGGCAGACACCTCTCATGTCATTCTGGAAAAAAAAAACAGAGAGGAAAGCAAAGGAGGCTGCCATGATAGATGGCAAAGACCTGGAAACTGGATGGGTACAAATGCATTTTCACACGTTTTGGATTTTGGGAATAGGGAGTTTTGGGGAAAATCCAACAAATAACTCTGTGACTCTTCTTATCCAGAAATCCATACTTATGATAAAAACAAGAACTTCACGGGAAATGCTTTCTTTGGAACATAATGCTGTAGGTTCAAGTTGACTAAACCCCAAGTAGATCATCCCTTTTTAGGCTCAAACTAGGTCTTCTCTAAGTCCTTTGGTCACTCAAAACCTTACCTTTTACTCTGTTTTTAAAAATTATTATTGTCTTTCAATGTCACAGTGATTAATATTAAAATACTGAGAGATTTACATAAAATGCAAGATGTTATTATATGCCTAGATGCATGTCAAATATTTTCATGATGATTAGTATAAAAACAATATCAGCTGAATCAGAGACATACAAAAAGGTTATATTTTCTTGTTTTCTCCCATAGTTTAGTTGATTAATAAGTTCAAAAAGGCAAATATATTATCAATTTTTAGACAAAGTAAATAGATTGAACATGTTTTTTTAACACATAAGGTTAAGAAATTATTCTCTTAGCTTGCCATAAGTAGTGAATCATTACAAATATTTTTGGTAGACGGCATTTCAATATTAATCAAGCTATTTAGTTAGTCCCATAAATATAATGACTTTAGAGGCGAATTATTTTCTAAGCAAAATTCTTTAATCAGTGAAATACACTAATTCAACTGTATTTTTATATGGATCTTCACTGAGTCTTAATCACAAAAACAATAAGAGATAAATTTAACTCAACATTCCTAGCTGTGGAGCAGAACAGTGACCATCCTTCAGAACATTCTCAGCCTTAAGGAAGCATAAAAAACAAAGCAAAAATCCCTTTCACTCCCATGCTTTTTCTTCTATGATGACAATCTGTAGCTAACAACAGACTATAAGCTGGTTTGGTTTTTTTTCCAAGAGAAAGAATGCATTTATAAATGTCTGTAATATTGGTTGGTGATAATCTAGGGAAGAGTGTTCTTTCTATTGAAGAACACTGTTTGCCATGTTTTACAAAAATGGCTTCATGCCTAAGAAGAAACCTCCAGTTCCAAAAAGTGCAATCACCGAGGGAAACAGAAGCCATAGGTTGCTGTTAAATACTCGAGTACCAGTGTATCAATAAATAGGAGGAGAAGGAAATATTGTCTCCTCACCAAAAATTTTTAAGGGTTTTTTCTCTGCTTTTCAAAAACACAGTGCTGTCTAAGCATGAAAAAAAGTACTCTAAATTGCATGTATCTGGAGCCTTTCTATCTGTGCAAGAATAAAACATCTGATGGTCTGGAACTAGATGTAATCTGGTGTCTTAGTATTAAAATATCTTGATGTGGTTCTGTTCAAACACACCTGATGTGAACAGAAATCTGAAATTATAAAGACCAATGACTGAGTAGTATTAGAGACAGGAAACATATTGGTGAAAGCTGTGATTTGTCCCCAAAACAAAGTAGAGGTACCAGAGGCATTTTCAACTTCAGAACATTTTGATTTAGCAGTCTTGAATAATGAGTGGTAGCTTATGAAGTAAAAGATAAGATGGATAGTAGGTATGAAGAGAAATAGTTTTTCATAATTATTATTCTTGCTATGTATGCAGTCCATATCTATGAAGATTAATGTTGCCATTGCTACGGTGGGAGTATAAATCTTGTATTAAGCAGCTCTCCAGGAGCAATAGGTATAGGAGAAACCTACACTTATACCGATGTTTCTTATCATAGGCTTAGCACAGACTCTGTTTAAAAAAAAATAATATGCAACAAAATTATCCAAGTGATCAAATTCCTTATTAGAACAGCCCCAAATTCCTTATCAATCCATCAAAGGCTCGTTTTCAGGAAAAGACAGCGTGCCTACCACTGTGTGTTTCTATTAGACCACACATCATCTGTCTCTGCTGAGAAAGGGCTGGTGCTCAAGCTCCAGGCTGTTGCTGTCTGCGTTGTGTGCTTGCTGCACTCCTCACCTGCTGGTGTCTGAAATGACTTGCAAGAATGGTGCTGTACTCTGCATCCTTGGAACTGACTCCAACAGGCAGAATGGTCCACATTGCAGCAGGTGTGGCAGTCCCCACCTCCCACAGTCCTCCAGCACTATCCTCACCAGGCTTCACACCTTAAAGCACCCCTCAACATGCTTGCATCATAAGTGAGGACGTACAGACAACATTTCAATTCACTCGGTGAAAACAAGAGACTTGGGCAGGCTGTGAAACAGCTGCCATTGACTATGAATAGGAAAGGAAAATTCATACAAAATTCCTATGGTTGTAGGGTCACATAAGGATGAGAGTGAAGTTGCAATGAATGTATAAAGAGTGAGGGGCATGTCTTGTTTTCTATGCTCAGTTTGGTTTGTTTGTCACTAATGAAGTAGGCGGTGTTTCTCATTGGAAGAATCAGTAAAACTGGATCTATATAGTACAGGCCTTCTGAGTCACACCATGTGCTTGTTTTCTTATTTCCAAAATAAAATACATCACAAACGGACATCTAGGACAGAATGAAAAATTGAGAAGTCTCTGTGACACTTCTGCCTCATGGTCTTTCCAATGTTTTTTTGTTCTGGAGTCAGAAATCATACATATGCATTATATGGGTATCCTTGGACTCCTCTTCCATGAGTTCTCCCCATCTCTCCTTCAGTCCATGTTCTTTTTAGTATTTCCAACATTCTTCAGAGCAGTTCCACTAGCCTACAGCTATCAGTGAAGAACTAATTCCCTAAAACTATTTTGAAGCTGACACCTGCTAAATTGATCTATCCCTCCTTTTACTTTGGACAAGTTTATATTCCTGATGGACTATCAATCCTTACCCAACCTCTCTCAGACACTCTTTTAAAAAGAGGTCTATCTTGATCTCTGTTTTCATATTTTTCCCCAAGCTTTACAGTTTTCTCTTATTTCATTATTTGATACAAAGAGGCAGAGCAGTTCTATACATTTGATAATCCTTGTTCTCCATTCCTGAATCATCACCAGTTTTGATAGGTTCTATTTAAAAGGGAGGAGAGAGGGGTATTTCCAGAGAATTATACAATGAGATATGATGTTCCCTTTTTTATTCTTCACTTCTTTTTAAAATGGTTCTTACTTTTGATTTGCCTGTCTTACCAATATTGAGCTGACATTTTCATAGAGCCATTTATTATGACCCAAGATTTTGTTCCTGAGTGATAATGACCAGTTCAGGGCCCATTGTGTTGTGTGTGTAGGGCTGCTCATTCCCCTATACATGGCTTGACATTTATCTATAGTGAATTTCATCTGCCATTTTATTGGTTACTCATTCATCTTCCTCAGGTCCTTCTGCATTTCTTCATGGTCTGCCTTCATTTTTACTGCCTTGAATAACTAGTTATGAGCAGTAAACTTTGACACTTCACTAATGGCTTTCAGTTCCAGGTCATCTATTAATATCTTGAACTGCACAAGTCCCAGCATAGATCTGTGTGGAATTCACTGTCGATTACACTGCAAAAAGTATCCATTCCTACCCTCTGTTTCATCATTTAACCAAATGATGAAATAAAGTGCAGGACTTTATCTCTTATGCTGCAACTACTTAAGTTCTTTAAAGCTTTGGATAATAATGGCAGAAACTTAGTGGGACTCCAGGTGGGATATATCAGGGATATATCATTACCCACATGCTAAACATTCAAATACATATAGTACATTGTCATGGGTTTGTTCGAAACCGGGCAGAAACACCATTTAATGTAGCGGTTTCACATTCACCTGCTCGCCTGCTCACACCAGGCGAGAGTGCAGTGTAGTGGTTTCATGAGAATAAGGATTAAGAGAAATGCAAAACAGGCCTAAACTTCAAAGATAAAGATAGTTTATTAACAAAAACCAACAAAATCAAAATCAACCCCCAGGTGGTTTCTTCTTCCCCCCCAGCCCCCCACCCAAGATGGTTCCTTTCTCCCACCTCATTTATCTTCCTTTACCACCATCTTTCTCATCAACAACACAGAGAAACAAGCTTAGAAAATCTTTGGTCAATTTACCACTCTTAAAATAGGCTTTCATCAGTTCAATTGGAAGAAGAGTCTCTCTTGTTTTACTATGGAGATTTTCCCACAAGAAGCACAAGTCTCTCGT
>VZTR01001353.1:31060-64277 GCA_013400775.1 Chaetops frenatus | reverse complement strand
TTTTTTTTTTTTTTAATATAAATTTATATTTATGAAGGTACTAAATGAACTGGAAACTCATAATTTCTGTGATAATTTTTAGTACTTCTGAAAATTTGCTTTGTAATCCAGAAAAATGAAAATACTTTTTCAGACAGGGGTTTAAGTAGTGATGAATTAACAGACAATTAACAGGCAGATGATTACATGTCTGCTCCGAAAATGAGCAATGACTAAAGCTCTGAATGAATCAATAATACTGCATGTGCTAATGACCTGGCACTGCCTCACCAGGAACTCCACAAAGTTTTACCAATACATTTATACACACACACATATGTCTATATACTTTATATATATACATCTGTATATGTATATTTATTTTTAACTTATCTAATTCTCTAATCCAAGAGAAAAGTTAGAAGTTATATCCAGATTCTTCCAGCCTACCACTAATTAAGAATGTGGGAAATTAAATTACCTGCTTATAAATATTTTAACTTTCTTATGCCTAATCAATGGCTTTTTAGCAACCAGTTTGTGAATCATTGCTGGAGAGAAACTTTTGCCACAGTGTACCAAAAGTCACAGTGCAATTTAAATTGATTATTACTGTCTGACAAAGAAAGAGATTAACTATCAAAAAAGAGGTTTTGGTGGTTGAAAGCAAACCTTGACGTTGGAGTTTGATGCATCTACTTTCATTCCCTAAGAGTGCAGAATTGTACTGAGGCAAGTTTGAAACCCTGGAGAAAATGAGTGCCTAATCATCATATTACAGGATTACTTTCTTTTTCTTCTTTTGACTTATAATCCAAATACCCATGAAAATTGCAGCAGCTTTACCAGAAAAAAAAAAAAAATCAGGCCCTTCCTTCAAGGCTATCCCCAGCAGTTTAAACAGTACATACTGAAGTGTGCTCAGACAGGGAAATAGAAATAGAGTTTGGGTTTCCTGTAGTTTTTCAGTAGCACCCTTAGCTGCCAGATCATTAAAATACCAGTGAAATCAACTATCTATCCTTACTTGCTTCCAGAGTTCTGTGGAATTTGCTTCCTCTTTAACTTAAAAGTACCTCACACTGCTAGTAAAGTTTTACCTCAGGATGAATATAAACTCTGGTCCATGTGAAAATACTTTTGATGCTCCTTATTTGGATAAGATTATGCCCATTTTGTGTCAGACACCAAAAGGAGTAGGCAGGACATCAGGTATCTAGGTAACCCTGGGTAACAGAGCAAAAAACCGAAATGGCAATGAATATGCCCATAACTGTTATGGCAATGAGGAAATATCTCATCACTAGACAACTGAGTACAATTCAAGGGTGGTGAGTTTTTATGACATGAACTGAAGCCTCTACTTAAGTTCCTGAACCCAGACATTCTCTGCTTGAAGCCAAAATGTCTGATAAAAGATTACTGAGTCAGAATCTATGTTTTGAACCAATCTGCAGACAAAACCATTTATTCCCATCACTCAGTATGAAGACATACATGGATTGAATTAATTTCTTCATGTTAACCTTCACCTGTTCAACATCAAATATTTCCAAAGACTGATCGGGCACGTTTCACAGTATGTCTGTTGTCAATTTTTCAGTAATACAAATATGAAGTCAGTTTCACTTCATTAAGTATGTTCTCTTTGTGCACTCAGAGCCCACATGTGACAACCCTATAAACCCTATAAACAGGTTTGGGGACCTATAAGTGCCATTGTCATGTTTGTTTCCACTCAAGCAATTTTCTTGTGTCTGCTAGCCCTCTACTGTCCATTCATACGAATTGTATTGGGTCACATTCCATGTCAGGTCATCTAAATGTTAACTGTTTAAGAAGTTACTGCAGCTCATTCACTCCCAACTTTGGAAACATTACAATTTATTGCCTAACTTTATTTGCCAAATCATAAACAAAAGAAACTCCTCTTAGTGGAAGAATCTTCACCGTGACCAGTAGTACAATTGATCCTTGATTTACAATGATTTGATGGAGGGTTTGTAATCCTCATCTTAGATTTATACCCTTGTTTTTGTTTATTGGACTGATGCCATTTTGGCTTTTACCTTTTTTTTCCTTTTCTATATTCTCTCCATTCTTTACACATATATTTGAAACTTTGTAGCTTCTTATTGTAGCTTAGCTTCAGCATTTTCCTAGGCAGGAAGACAAAACAAATTCCAGGACCCCTATGCTTTTTTGGTTCTCCCTGGCTACCAAGGCTGGAAACAGCTCTTTGAGACCCATTTTCATGAACAAAGTACAACTAGTACCAAGGGGAGGAATCCAGGATAGGGTTAAACCAGAAGGGAGAATTACCTCATCACCTGTATTACTAATTGGTGCTTTTTTGTCAGTTATGCTAATTTACCAAACTTATAAAACTGTATGTACCCCTGTGGAGGGTGGGCTTCTGTGGACATTTTTCCATAACTGTCCCTGGAGGCCTTCAATAAAGATCCATGTTTATATTACCTCCTATACTAATATTATCTTGAAAGTGTATGTTGTTTTATTTCTATGTTGAAAAAGGCATCAGTACTATCCTGTTCACGTACCTCCTTGTTTAAACATTTTTTTAAAAAGTACTTCTAATACTATTTTACTTATTCCTTCAACATTATCACTAGGTTTATATCAGATATGCCAAGATTCCTTTTTTCCCCCAAGCACTTAATGGATTAACGTCTCAAATGCAGTTTTATCATCAGTTGTTTTAGCAAGAGTATCATTTACTCAGTTAAGTTTTTCCCAATCTCCACTGAAAAGTATAATTTTATGATTAAATTAGTTTACATTTCTGAGATAATGCTTGAGATTATGTCAAGATATCAAACATCAGATAAGCACTCTCTCCATGTTGAGTCTTTTCTGCATGTATAAAACAGACATATATTGATTTTGCAAGACTAAGATAGCTCCTTATGCTAAATTGTAAAGCAGTTACTCACTTCCTGTGAATATAACTAAAATGTACATGAGAAAAATTTTAAACTTTGTACCCATGAAACTGAATTTCTGTGTCATCCTAAAACTTTATCACAAGAAATTTTCATTCTTTCATTCTGTGATTCCTTTTTTGCATAAACATATATAATAAATCTTCTGCTTTTAAATTGGCCATCAACAGTTAGGAAGTTATATTTTGTTAATTTTTATTTATAAATACTCTGCCCATTTATTGCTTACATTATTGCTTGAAAGATAAAGTATTAGAGATACATTTGGAGTCTGTGTTTGATACTACAAAACCAACTCTTCCCTATTAACTTTTCAAAATGACACTGTTTAATGAAAAAAGAAATAGTAAGACTGAAAGCAGAAAAAAGACAAATGTGTTGGAAACTTCAGGAGAGTGGTAAAAACCAAAATTCAGACCTTATTCTGCCCTCCCAGAAAAAGTGAAATAAATATTCCATGGAAAGTTTTGCATCATTCAAAATAATAATTGTCAGCCTAGAACAAAGAAAATGGTTTCCAGGCTGCAATGGTGATGTGTCAAGACCCATAAATCACAGAGATGGGGCAACTAGGAGGTGACGCAAAAAGTCTTTATTTTATCAGTCTCATGGTGGAAGGGTGAGACAGAAGGATGTAAAATCCGTGCCGTAGCACTAGAAGCTGAGGTTGCAAAGGTTACACTTCCTTAAATAAACCTTTCAGCCAATTAGTATCTGACATGCAGTTTGTTAGCAAAGCTTATACCAATCATCACTTTTTACCCCTTGCGGGTCTATTCCAATATACTTATTCTCAACTAATTTTTGCTCTATAACCTTGTACTACTATACTGGTACATTCCAAAATCTTCTCACTAACTTAACAGATACATGTTCTGTCTATTCAAGGCACCTGTCTTCTCCTTATTCTAAAAGCTTTTGTTCAAACTACAGACTATTCTTCGTGCTTTTTGTTTTTACAACTTTACTTTTGCAACATATCAGATCCTTTCCCAAAGTTGAAGCTCGACCTTCAATTCTTGTTCAAGAATATCTCTATCCCATGGTTTTTCCACATCTGCATATTTTTTCTCAACATTAGCATACAGATGAGCGAAACTATATGACTCTGAGAATTTTCTACAAATCCATTCCTTACATCGATGAAGTAAAACGTAACTTTTTGTTAGGTATACAGGAGTCAACTTCATTAATTTCTAGAGAGCAGGTAAGTGTATTCAAGTTTACCACTGCAGACTTTAATGCTAAAATACACCATTGCTCCAACAAGAAACTAATGATTGTTCGCATTAGCTCAGTGGTTAACTTTTTTTTTTTCATGTAATACATATAAATGTTTATGAACTGATACTTGTCGATTGCAAGCTGTCCCTATGGTAAGAGGGCAAAACAGATCACTTTTGTTAACTACAGAGTAAAACACAGCACTCTGGTGGCCTCAGTAGCCATTCTCTTTCAGTTTGATGACCAGGTTTCTTCTATCTGTGCTCTCCTGCATGTGCAATCAACACAGCTATGCACAAAGTGAGCATCCTTCTCAACAGTTACGCCAAAAAATACAAAGTTTCTACTTAATGAACTGGTGCTGATGGAAAGCTCCAGGGCTTTAATTTTGCAGAATAACATCTAAAATTTAGCCAAGAATCAACAGAGGTATTTCAGGCTGATCTTGAACAGCTAAGAAGGCTTAAAGACAGCTGTAGAGTGACAGGAAGTCTCATTATTACTGGTGATATCTGAAGAAGGCAAAGGGAAAATGTCTTTTGCCAAGGACCATGAAGTTGCTGTTTCCAAGGATATTAGGGTTCTTTGGAAGAGTTAAACTCAGTAAAAGGCTTCCTCTGTTGCTTGAGCATGGATCTCCAGAAGCTAAGTTTTCACTTTTGTTTTCATTTGAGGGGATTTGAGGCAGAGGTAGCTGTTAAACTTTGCAGGCATGTGACCCTCTCCAAGCAACTATGAACCACATAAACATGAATTGGAAAATGAAAAGTGACCTTGGTGGTGATATAAGATTGAAGTGAGTGTTCAGAGAAGGCACTGAAATCCAAACAGAGGCAGAACAAAAATCTCTATGCAGTGAGAATAATCAGCAGTATGCTCTGACTCAGCAGGCTGCATGGGCACTTCTGAAATGGAAATGGCTGTGCTGCTCCTTTATAGTATAAGCACTGAGCAGAAGTAGGCAGGGATTATAGCATAAAGGGAAAACTTACTGCCTCATACAGTAGGACACAAGCACGTAGGCTATTCACTTTCAAGAATTTTGTATTCACCTATGTAATGAAAGATTGGATCTTGAAAGCTGCTGGAACCAGAGAGGACAGGTGCCATGCCAGAATACAGGCTGCCAAAGATTTTTGCTACATGTCTACAGAGTTAGAAATAAAGATGCGGCACTTTGGTAAATGCTGGCAAAACTCTATCTGCTGTATTCAATTTCTACTGAGATAAATTTGTTTCCATGATAATCTAAGGTTTTCATTACCTTTAAAAAGAGGTATTCATCTTCCAACTAACTCCCCAAACACAGTTGATCAGAATTTTGGAAATCTTCCCAGTAACATACCTAGAAAATGCTCAATACCTGTGAAAGAGCTAATCCATATAACACTAAATAATAATCATGTAAGAAGACTGATTCCTTGCCTGTGGGCATTCAACATCTGAATTGATGTAAACAGACAAGGGAAAAGGAAACGGTGCTCCAGAGAAGCAAACTGGAGCAATTACATTCAAGGTGCATACACTACAAAGAATTCACCTAGAAACATGACATAAAGCATAAACATCATACTGATAAAATTCCAGAAATACCAGCAAAACATGTCTGCAGCAATGTGCTCATCTCATTTGTATTCCCTGATAAAATCATATAGTGATTCACATAGTGATTAGAGGATTTGAACCTATGCTTTTAAACCTTTTCCAGGATTTTAGGAATGAGAACTTTCAATTATGCATCCATCTGTATCTTGCTGTACTAGACAATGAATATATAGTCTCAAAATGCTTTTTACAGACAAAAGTGAACAGCTAGATTTGTGATGTGTGTGCAAGGATGAAATTCACCCTTAGGCAATAAGCCATACCAAAAAGGTAAAAATCATTTACGTCTTTTTGAAACTTTGAAATGTTACACAGTTTATAGGAGTTTTTTCGCTGGAAAATTGCCTGGACAAGCTAAAATTCACCCTAATACATATTCAGAGGCATGATTTCTTTGATTTTTCCCACATTTTTCCTGTACACTTTTCCTCCTATTTTTACAAAATTATCCTGTGGTAAAGTAATGATTGGGATGGATTTAGAGCACCATTCAGAAAAGGGCATAATGTCCATTGCTACACATCAAATTGCTGGCATCTCAATTCCCTGACAGCACAATGAATAGAATTTAACTATCCCTTNTGGACAAGCTAAAATTCACCCTAATACATATTCAGAGGCATGATTTCTTTGATTTTTCCCACATTTTTCCTGTACACTTTTCCTCCTATTTTTACAAAATTATCCTGTGGTAAAGTAATGATTGGGATGGATTTAGAGCACCATTCAGAAAAGGGCATAATGTCCATTGCTACACATCAAATTGCTGGCATCTCAATTCCCTGACAGCACAATGAATAGAATTTAACTATACCTTTTTGAGTGCTACAAAGGTTTCTTTAGAGTTTTAAAATGTCCTGACATTCCATGATCAGGACACCATATAAAAGAGTTGAATACAATCCCAAATACAGAATTATAAACAGAGTAAAAAAGCCCCATCAGTTAAATAACTTGACCTGGGTAGGAGAAATACACTTTTATGTAATATATTAGATAGGAAAAAAACCCAAAATCAAACATTCCTAGATGGCAGAAGAAGAAAACTTATTTTAAAAGGAATTAAGAATGGGATATGAATCTAAAGAGAAATAGCTTTTCAAGGATCAACTGATTGCACAATAAAGTCTTTTGAGGGGGAAAAAAACAGAAAAAAAAAAGAAAATAAAACCCAGGAAATACCTACACTTAGTGTCTTATGAAAAATGTAACCAGTGAAGAACACTGGGGAATTCCACAAGTGTACAGTAATAGAAAAGGTCCAAAAAAGGCCATCTAGACCTGTCTAATCATTGGACGTGTTCCTTTTCTGACATGACTTTTTAGTTGCAAATGACAAGAAAGGATCTTATGCTGTTTTTAGCATCAGAATCTTCCTACAAGCCAGTGTTTGACATTCCCAGCATTGGTGCTGAATAGAAAGTCATTTAATGAAACAAATAAAAATAGCAAGAAGATGTAGAAATCAATATTTTACTATACAATATTCACTGACACTCAAGATGGGGGATCACAGTAATGAAAAATTAAAATTAAATATACAACAGTGCACATTTGTCTATAAAATTGAAAGTGGTTACCTTTGTGTATTAGAAATAAAAAGATGGAGATAATTTCTAATTTTAAACATCTTGCTTTGTGTACAAGGAAAGGAAAGTATTTTAATGTCATCAGAGGCTTTTACAGCTGTTCTACTTTTAGTTAATGCCCATCAGCCACAAAGTTCAGGCTTTCTCAAGTGGGGCAGTAGAACATCATGGGAATGGCTAAAGCCATAGACTCTAATATTTTTACCCATAAAGCTGAGAAAGGCAAAGTTTCTGCTCATATATACTCTTAAAACCATCTTGAGAATAGAGTACACTATGAGTGCTTCAAGAATGACTTAAGCATTAAACTAAACTGTTCCACATCAGAAAAAATGCACTTCTGCCTGCAGATCCGTTGTGCACACCAGGGAAGAACTAAACTACAGATTTTCTATTAAAGTGCGAAATTCTACCAAAAATCAAGAGCCTAAAAAGTTATGTATTTTAAAAGGACTTGCAAAGCAGGATTTTTGTTAAGTGTGACAGTAAGTCAAAAAGTGGAAAATTATTTGTGTTGCTGCTTAAATAACTGTGAATTACTTACTCTGAAGCATGTTTCCATTTCAGTGGTGTCAAATACAAGTTTCACTTAGGTATGTCACTTACTGCATTGCCTTTAAAATATTTCATCCATTTGTATTAGATCTGAGTGGGGAAATGAGCAAATATTACTTCAATTGTCATTGTTATGGTTATATAATTCAGTAATGTTTCACTGATACCACACAGATTCATCAATTCACCCAAGGCAGCTAAATCTATAAACAGCTGTTGTTTTAAGGGGGAGTTTGGAATTTTTCTCTTCTTTTTAAGCTATTACCTATGTCTTTTAAAAAGATCAATAGAAGTGCAGCACTGATTACACTTTTGATAAGTTTCATTTTCTTTTCCTAGTTTTAGTTAGAGCTAGAGAATTCCTTCCTACTTTTCACGTCTGGTCCTATCAGGTTGTTGCAGTTTAACCCAGCCAACAAATAAGTACCACTTCTCTTTTACATCCTCCCCATGACCTCAGTGGGAATGAGAATCAAAGTTAAAAAAAAAAGTACACCTTGAGATAAGAACAGATTAATAATGCAAACAAAAGAAAACACACCACCACCACCACCAATGATAATATAACAATAATAATAGTGAGTGCTAAAGATAATATTTACAGTAATAATAATTGTAATGAAAATGAGAGATAGAAATGATACTTGAGACAAACCAGGAATGTAAAATACCATTGCTCACCGTATGCTGACTGATACCCAGCCTGTCACCAGGCAGCATCCAATAGCTCAAGCCAACAGCCCAGTTTATCTGGGATGGCAGGACATCCTTTGGTATGGGATATCCCTTTGGTCAGTTTGGGTCAACTGTCCTGGCCATGCTCCCTCCCAGCTTCTTGTACACCTGCTCACTGGCAGAGAACATCAAACTGAAAAGTTCTTGGCTCAAGGTAAACACTGTTCAGCAACATCCCAAACATCAGTGTGTTATCAACATTGTTCTCATAATACATCCAAAATGCAGCACTGTAGCAGGTACTAAGAAGAAAATTTACATTTTCTGAGATGAAATCAATACACAGAGCTTTAATACGAGATATAATTTTTTGTCTGTCTTGACTCTCTGCAGACTACTCAAGGGTCTTCAAAAACCAGCACAAAACCCCTAAATGTCAATATACATTCAAACAGTCAGAGAACGCCTACCAATGACAACAGCTTCCAGCAACAATGAGTCAGACTGAGGGGGGAATGTGATGATATCTTACTGAGCTCAAGCATTTCTTTGAAGTCTAAATTCACCTGGAAATTCCATATTCTATTTGCTTCGCTTATTAGTTCATAGGAAAAAGCCTCAGGTTTGAAATTGTATCTTCCTGCAATTATTGCTACTTTTTTTTTTGATTGATCTAACAAACGTCTATACTTTTGCCATGAACTGTAATTCCTAAAAACTAGAATTACAGTTTTCATTCTTTTAAAGAGAACATAATGATTCACTATAAAACATTCTCTTAAAAACATAACTACTTAATTTCTTTTAATATACATCCTGTACAAATATTTTAAATGATGTAATTTATATTGTAATTGAATAACATTTTATCACAGTAAACCAACAATAACTATAAGGAAAATACTGCATACTGAAGATGCAGTAAACCAATTTATCTACAAGGACAACCTGAAAGTTCCTACCAGGGCAGTTCAACTATAATCAAGGGATTCACTTCTCTCAGATAATCCAGATATGATGAGAAAATGAGTTACAAGACATGTATGTGTCACAAGCAATAGTTTTTAACAATCTGAAGGTGGCTAATCTGAAAAACCCCTATTTTTCTTTTGTTGCTAATAAAGTAAAAGGCTATGTTTTGAAGAAATGCTACAATTATTTTATACTTGCATATCCCTACTGCTAAAAAACTGTAGTTGGTAATCACAAAGAAGCTAAAAAGAAATTTGAAAATTAATTCTTCCAAATGTGCCTATACTCACTACTTAGCCATACTTCACAGAATCAAAGAACTCTAAGGATTAGAAGGGACTTTGGAGGTCATCTAGTCCAACCCCCCTGCCAAGACAGGGTCACTTAGAGTGAGTTACACAAGACCATGTTAGGTTTTAAATGTCTCCAGAGAGGGAGAATCCATGAGCTCCCTGGCCAGCCTGTTCCAGTGCTCTGCCACCCTCAGTGTAAAGAGGGTTTTCCTCATGTTGATTTCTTGTGTTTTAGTTTATGGCCATTGCTCTTCATCCTGTCACTGGGCACCACTGAAATGAGCCTGGCACCACCCTCCTGACAACCACCTTTGAGATACTTATATGTATTGAAGAGATCCCCTTTCAGTCTTCACCAGACTAAACAGGCCCAGATCCTGCAGTCTCTCCTCATATGTGAGAGACTACAGACCCCAAACTAGGTTTTTGGCCTCCACTGGATCCTCTCCACTGGATCTCCTTGTTTTTCTTGAACTGTGGAGACCAGAACTGAACACAGTATTCCAGACAGGACACCTAAAGGGTCAGGGTTATCTCTCTTGACTTGCTGGCCATGATCTTCCTAATGCACCCCAGGATACAGTTGGCCCTCCTGGCCACAAGGGCCCTGCAGGCTCATGCTCATTTACCTAGATTCCCAGCTCCTTCTCCACAGAGCTGCTCTCCAGTATGTCAGACACAACTTGTATTTGTTTCTGAGGTTATTCCTCCCCAGGTGCAGGAGCACATTAGGTTTCTCTCTGCCCAACTCTCTAACCTATCAAGGTCCTGCTGAACGTCAGCACAGGCTTCAGGTGTATCAGCTATCCTCCTCAGTTTTGTTATCATCAGCAACCTTGGTCAGGGTGCATTCTATCCCTTTGGCCAGTTTGTTGGTAAACAAGTTGAAAAAGAATGGAACCATTAAGTGTTGACCCCTGGGGAATGCTGCTGACCTCAGGCCTCCTACTGGCTTCTTCTCCACTGATCATCACCCTCTGAGGTCTGCCACTGAGCCAGTTTTTTATCCACCTCACTGTTCATTCATCTAACACACATCTCCTGAGCTTACCTCTGAGGAGGTTGTAAAAAACAGTGTCAAAAGCCTTGCTGGAGTCAACATAGACTTCTGTGATTTCTGTACTTCTTACAGTGGACTCTCCCTCCCGTCTGAGCAGTTTATCAAATGATCCATCACAATTGCTCACGAACTAGTGTATTCTCATGTGCCCACATAACACTTTGGCAGAATGATATGCAAGATATCAGTCTCAATTCTTAAACAGTTTTAAGAACTGACTGGTTAGGCCTTAAGTGACTTGTTATTCTTCAGTAATGCTAGAAGAAAAAGAGATCATTTACAAAATCAATTTATCTGTGAAACAGTAGGCAAATTTAAACATATTTTATATTTGTTGGTTAGCATTTGTTCCATTTTAGGCCTTCTTTTAGCTGTATGTGGTCTCAAAGGTTTTTCCACAGCTAGTGAGAAAAGAAATGCCTGTGACTGTCTTTTGATGTATTTTTCCTGAAAACAATATCTGGAATTCATCATTAACAGATTATTCCCATTAAATATTGCTATTCATCTTGTACAAAGGTTAAGAATTTGCAAAGAATATTTCTTGATTGGTGAAATCTTGATAAAAAATCTTTTTTTTTTTTTCTTTTTCTTCATCTGGTTCTTCCTGTACTATGACAGAAATAGAAGCAAATAGATATAAGAAGGTATGTAGATATACAAGACATATGTTATTTTCAATATGAGTTACAGTGAAAATACACTGTGCATATTGAAATCGTCCCCTGTGGAATAATTCAAAGAGCCTCTGTTTATATCTGTACTATCCTTCTCTTTAATCATTTGGGAAAAGCACTTATATATATGAATAGAAGAAGGATTAAATACTATGTTATACTTTTAACTTCAATGGCATAAAAAGATCTTCAAAAAGCCAGTGTAGTCCAAAATAACACCCAAAATAATTAAGTTCTCCTGGGGAAAACTTATTTTCTTAACAAGGCCAGAAAACTAAGCTGATTTGTAATAAAATCATAATCAAGTACTGATTGTCTTCTTCTACCACACTGGGAGAATTATTTTCAGGCCAGTACTGCCTCCTGCAACACTAAGGAAGATATTTTATACATATTAGAAAAACCTAAGGTAGTAGTCAGGACTCTCTTTCCACTGTGGTCAGATAATCAGCAACAGAGATGGAGAAGTACTAAAAAGAAAAGGTGGGGGGAGGAGGATTCTCATTTATATTGGCTTTTTATCTAGTAAAAATGACAAGAAAGTTCTAATGTTCTTTTCCAACAGTGGATAAAAATTCATATGTGAAGCTATAGCTCCAAATACTCAAAGGTCTATCTTCTACTTGCCACATAAAGCTTTTAAAGAAAGAAATATTCTACCAGCTCATTTTCTCCCATGTTTTCTTTCTCCACATAACAGTTATGCATCCAGTCCCAAAACTCCTCTCTTTCTTTACTGAGAAAGTGAGTTATAGTCGGGCTGACATTTCAGACGACACTAGGCTCCTCCACTTTTCTACATGGTTTTTAGAACATACACCATCTGTATCTGTTACTATTACTGTGCTAATCACCCAAGAAGGAAAATTCTGTTTTCTTTATGTTAAAAAACCAATCAATATCAGTTGGCCATGACTGAAGAATTAGTTTTCCTTCATGGCTGAAGCCTTATTTCCCCAGTCTATTGAATAACCCATGATTTATTTTTTTTTCCCAAGAATGGGTCTGCTTACAAGCTGATCGGTTCAGGGCATATGACATCATCAGAAACCAAAACACTGGGCAATAATCCAGCAACATACACCCTACCTATATATTCTTTAACAAATAAGATTTACAATTCAAATAAATGTTTTCTGGCAACTGTTGCAGTTGGTTTTGAATTTCAGGCTCATGATGGTTGAAATCTATATGATATGTTACTTGCTGTGAAGACAACGTTCCTTCAAAATAGATGCTACAGCTGGATTTATAGCCAAACAACCCAACAAAATACTACAGGCTTTTCCACACCCATGCCATTAACTCCCACAGTATATACAGCAAATTCATTATGCTGTGCCAGACAATGTGTGTGCAGTGCTATATTTGTGTTTCAGTTATTACCATAAATATGAAAGATTCCAACATTGGTTTTATTATGAATTATGTATTTGTAATAAATAAAAACTTTCCCCCAGTTTTGTCTTTGAATGTTCCATATCTATTAGTGCCTAACCAAAATATTTCCCTAAGCTGTTTCTATATTTTAGCTTATCAAAAATATGTTCCATTGTATAACCTGAATGTTTTTTTTTACTCCAAACCACATGTTGGCCTGATTTATAACTCTGAGGAAAGCCATAATCGGGATTTTTCCATTACTTTTAAGCATTATTTTTTCTGTTAGTGGGTTTCCTGACATATATTTAGTTTGTGTGTCTTTTCCTGAACACTGGTTGCTGCAGTACTTTTTATATTTCTATGGGTTTAATACACAATAACAGGCAGTACCATCATCAATCCAAAAAAACCCACAAAACTTTCTGTAGTAGCATTCCTTTATCTAAATGAAACCATGGCTTAAAGGTGCTCTCTGCCTTCAAAAAGCATGCCAAGAATAAGCTATTGAAATAATCCCTAGAGAATTAAGGCATAGGCATAAAATTGTCTCTTTAGCAATAGAATATCAGGAAAGATAAAAGGGAAAGACCACCAGCAACCTCTAAGGTCCAAAGAAATATCAGTGCATGACAGAAAAAGCAAATCTGCCTAGTCCATGGATTATACACAATGGTGAGTTGAGTTCCTACTAACAGCTGGGTAAACTAAAATTTATGTTACTCAATTACTCTTCTATCTCAGTTAACAATAAAATATTTAAAGCATAAAAAAGAATTAGTGTTTTTTAAATCCCCAATTCTGATGAACAGCTTGTATAGTCTAAAAAATTACATTTAACTGCTTATTTATAGATTTTTTCCCCTGTTCCCCAGAGCACAATCAGAGCACCTGACATGCATCAGAAAATTTATCTACTGATATAAAACATATTTTTTTTAATTTGGACGTCAAAAGATTTTTACTCTTGATACAATTTTTTTTTTCATCCCCTAAAAGTCTCTCCATTGTTACTATAATACTCCCTAATAATAGTCTACCTATAAAAGCTGTGAAAAGTTTGGAAAGTGTTTACGATACAGATGTTTGTCTGAGAAAATGATTTTACATTTTGTGTGATCCATCATAAACAAGCATAAGTGCTATAACTGCTGTGGTAAGATACAAATGCAGGATAATCTTTCTACAGAATAGATGAATAACCATCAAAGATGGTAGATCAGTTACATTCTAATAGCTGTGAAGTTAAAGTCTGAAATAATATTACTAAAATTTTCTTTAAAACAGAATTTTGACATCTCAAGAAATTGCTTCCATACCTGTGATCTTTTTTTTGCTTTTTAAATCCAGACATCTTACTTCAAGTTTGACCTGTAATTCCACATAGACAATTTCTTTTTTTTAGGTTTTTTATTCCTTCCATTATTGCTTAGTGGAAAACAGTCCATAAGATTTATGTATGATTTTCTGCATGTTAGAGTCTGAGCTGACATTAGTATGACTTCACTACAGTGGCCAGTTGTAATATTCTACAGTGAATAATATACATTAAAAAGCAGCCTGATTTTTATTTTGTTTCTTTCCCTACCCCTTCAGCCATATCTTTCTATTATCCAATAAAAACCTCGATATTATCACAGCAAAATATAGGTATAAGTGCCTCTAACAGAGTTGAGACAAAATTATGCAAAGTTACATGTTATGCAGAACTAAACCATTACAGTTTGAACACAACCAAATTTAACCACTGAAATCTACTCAATTATTTAAAATTAGAGGGAAGTAAGAGAAATCATACAGATCAATCTTGCACTATAGTCTTGAAATTTGATCTTAGGTGATTTAGATGTTTTTAAACCAAATTCTTTAAAACAGCTTAAAAAAAAAAGCAGTTACATTTTAGAGGAAGGATTACTACATATAGAAGTTCCTTACTATAGCTACGGAAGATCAACAGCATAGAATAGCATAAGGAATACCAGAAATTATCCTATATATTACATTTAAGAGCATATGAATGTACCAAAGAATTTAATTTTTCCAGATGCTAACTGGTTGTTTTATGTAGTGTTTTGATACTGTGATACATTAAAATAACAATAGGTATTTAATTGGAATTAAGAAGCATTTTAGCAGTCTTGTGTCCTTTGAACTGATTAATTAAGTTTAAGAGAACTGAAAATATCAAATAAACTTTAATCTGAGACAAAATTGCTTGTATTGGCAGTTAAATAGGAGAGAAAGTTGAGGCTGACAAAGAAGGTTCAACAACAAAACAGGGGAAAATTTCTGTAAAATAATACTAGAATTCAAAAGGAAACTCCTGTATTCATTATTTTCCTATATTTTATTTTATTTTGGATACAAAATTTTTTAAGAAGTCTATCAAGAGATTCCAAGAACCATCTTTCTGTCACTGAGGAGAAACTAAGCAGAAATGTTTTTTTTCCAGTTTACAAACAGTGAGGAGAGAAAAAACATGTAATCTAAACAATTAATTGTCTTGTCTTGATTAATCATTATTTTCGTATCATAGGAGGGGGAAACCTTTTTTTTCCCCAATGACCTGACAAACAGAAAATTTGAAACTACTTTGAAATACTTGAAAAAGTCCTAAATTTGAGAGCTTCCAGAAAATGCCAGTCTGGGATGGGAATCTAGCTCCTGTTTGAAAGTTCAGTTTCTGGGAATATCTTCAGCTGTGTAGCTCAGGGTAAAAAGTACAGAGAATGGTTGTGAAAAACTTAGGGATTCAGGATAAAAGCTGTAAAATTACCATGCCATCCATTATCACTTTCTTCTGGAAGTGCAAAATGTCTCACAAAACTAAAAAAAAAAAATCATTCCCCTTATTGGGCAGAAATTCTTATTCCTGTATATTCAATTTTGCCTTTAATCTGAATTTTTACACAATCTAGGCCTTGATCTTGTGGCTTAATTTTCTTATTATAACTTCTTTGTATCAAAGTCTTCAATTTGTCAAAGTAATTAAACATAGATTCAAGTGTGTTGTTCAATCAGCTCTTAAGTTACTGAAAGTTGTATTTGTAAAAATAAATCTTTGAAAAATAAAAAACATTTCTTTATTAAACTTATATTTATTATCTAATAATCAGAAATATGAAGAAACTTAAATTAATTTTTACAAAATGGGAGTGCTTTAGAGACACTTCTTAAACAGATAGTCCCATTCCCCTGTAATCACAGGCTGATTATGTATTTTGCAGTTCATCCATATAAAATGCCGAAAATGTATGGATAAAAATAAAAAACAGCATTCATCTCCTCCTTTTCCAGCTATGTCAGATTTTCATTCACAATTAAACCTAAGCATTTTATACATAACAGAATCAAATCATGTTTGTTTTACTGAGGCAAATAATCTGATTTACTTCAACAGGGCTACCTAAAAGTAATGTAATGCACCTTTTCTCATTCTATACTTAACTGCTGAGTTTTCTGTTTGGAATCTACCCATTCTTTGTTGTTTGTTTTTTTTTTCACACCCACTTTTCTCTTTAATTGTTTTATTGGCTACATGCTCTACTATTTAATATTTCTGTATTAAAGAAGACAACATCACACATAATATGTGAAAACCATTTAAATTACAGGTTTAAAAAGCAATATCCATGTGTCAGTTAAAGAATAAATCTTGGAAGTGAAGCATCTGTAAAATGTTATTAGAAACGCACATTAAAACATACAAAGGCAACAGAAGGATAGAAACAAAGCTGTTAAACATTATTAGTGTCTAGGATTTTTGAAGGAATATTTAAAAGGAAAGAAATAGGAAAGATATGATATGCTTGAGAGACCAGTATACTATTTTTTTTTTTTTTTTGGGAGTAGCTTGATTCTGTGTTTCTAGAAGAATGTGAACACTCTGAAAATCCACTTTATTAAAAGTTTGCATAGCTTAAACACCTTTAAAAATGGTGAAATATGCACTTTTATTTTCTGGTGGGATTATAACTCTCAGGCTTTAGTTAATATGTGATTTGCAGATGCAGAAGATTTATGTTACTGCAAAGTATGACTGTTAATTCTGAAACAAAAGAAAACAAAAATCCCAATACAAAACCACTGCACAGAATTAAACTGCTGCCCACCCCAACTTAGTACCACTTAACTGACCTTGAAGCAAGATTCAAATTTGTCTGTGATAGCAAGAGTTCATATTATTTGTACACAACTTCTATGTTTCATTTATGTATTGAAATAATTGGATCATGGTATTCCAAGGCCAAAATATTTAAAAGAACTTCTGCAGTAGATTTTGTCCCAGGACTGTGCGTTTACCCTCAATAATGTCTCAGTAAAAAAAACCAATTTTTTTATCTAGATGGCTATCTAAATTATGTCAGTTTGTAAGCTCAGAAATATGAACTGAAATCCAAACTGAGGATATCTTTGATTACCAAGTATTCTTTTAACTGTATAAAACTTAGCCAACAGGGCTTCCATTATCACTATGCAGCCTATACCTTTCCAGTGGTTTTTTAGTAACAATTTGGTCAAAAAAAATGAAGGCAAAATTCTGTTTAAGAAGAAAAACACTCTAAGAGTGTATATTTAGAAAATATATTATACCGAATTATTTACTCCCCTGAATTAATTTTTTACCACTGCTTTCAACAAAAGCACCTACAGATACCATTACTAGTCTGCAACTCCTGACTTATTCAGTGTAAGGAAACATTCCATATTTATTTGAGCGAATAGAAAAAATCTACAAAGACATTAGGTGGAGCAGCCTATGAAGAGGTAGATCTTCATGTAATTAGGAAAGTAAAAACATGTCTTGAGCAAAATATTTGATGTGTATATTGTTATGTGGATTATTTCCATTTTTTTTTTTTTTAACTTTAAAATTATCTTAGTCTTTCTTGGGAGCTCATGTAAAGGCAGAGATTCAATTTCATTGACCTCAAAATTCTGGCAGAATCAATATTTTTCAGAGTTCAAGAGGGGAAAAACTTGCTGAATGCTCAGGTGAGGCACGTGGGCATATTATGCAGTCATACATATGGTCTTTCTATATTCTTCTGAGCTGGTGGGAGGCAGGCTGCTGCCAGCTCAGAAACCCTGGCAGAGGTCCACTTACATCCTCACAGGAGTTGACTTTCCCAAATTTCAACACTGTAATACAGCTCTCCAATTTTATGAGAGATTGTAGTACTGTTTGGACTTCTTACAAGGCTCCAAACACTCAAACCATGACTCTTGGTGGTCTGCCTTTCACCTGCTTGACACCCTTTTCTGTCATGCTGCACATTGCTTCGTGTTAACTTCGATTGCTACATCTGGGACCTCTCTTAAATGTCACTAGGGACATGCCAGGTGACTTTGCCTGTGGAGTGCTGGATGGTTGCCACCAACCCATGGAGAGTGCTGCAGGGCAGCTCAGGGGCTGGCAGCGACCTGGGGCTGGGTGCTGGCCCCATAGGGGCTCCCTTGAGCACATCCAGGCAGGGTGTGGCAGTCCGGGACTGTCCCACTGCCCACCCAGGAGCAGGGCGGCCGGGAGGGATGGGGGCAGCCCCCAGACCCAGAGAGGCAGAGGCTGGGCTCAGATGTGGGCCCATGGCCGGGCAGGGCAGGGCTGTGAGGAGCTGGAGACCAGCCCTGCTGCTGTGGGGTCACTGAGGCTGCCAGCCCCCGGGCTCTGACATGGGGTCCTGGGTTGCAGGTAGGGTGAGGCAGCCCAGGGGATGGACATGGCTGGCCAGAGCGGGCAGTGCCCATGGGGGCCTAAAAATTGCTCAGACCATAAATGCATTGATGAATCAGGGCATTAACAAGAACAAGTTGCTGGAAATAGTAACAGAGTCCATGCAGTGCCTTTCACTTTGCTGAACTGTTTAGTGAATGATTTAATTTCCTGTTTAAATTTTTAGTTGCTTCTATGTTAGCTAATTCTGTTTATAGAATAATTAAGCAATTACTTAATTGAAACAGAAACAAAATTTAGTGTATTTCTAAATGTGCAAATTATAATTAGTCTGCTTATTAAATTGCATTTGCACAAATTATACCTCTTTATATATAAAAGGAAACATAGCTAAACGATTTAGTGTTTTAAAACAGCTGTGAGTGCATATGTCAGAGGCTGTGTGTGCCAGGTACATGATTATTATTCAGGGGAAAAAGAACAAGTTCAAAAAGTAGTCTTCCAAGAGGACTAAAAAGAAGTAGATTGTTCAGATATTTGCAGGTTTTCCATGTCCCATGCTCCAAAGGCAGGCAGACTTTACTGTGTTTAAACCATTTTAATAAAATAAATCCCAGAGTGGAGGGGGTTTGGATAAGACTTCACTGCAATATGCCCAGTCGTTATTATTCTTGTAGCATAGGTAGCATGTGGTACATATCATGTAGCACAAATTCAAATGATACAGTTGCAAAAGAAAAGCAGTTAGCAATGATCCTTTGCAGGTCAGATTTTACGGTTCAGTATAGGTCACTTTAATTTTAACCATGGATTCGAGTGAACTACAGATCACACTAAATGAGCCCTGGAATTCCTCATGGTGCCATGAAACAGTAGATTTTGCATACAGTTTTGGCTGAAAGAATTTTACAGTGAGCAAAAACTTAAAGTTGTCCTTTGATCGCACACATGAAGAGACCTGCATGCATTTTATTACTGAATACATTTTGTCATTAAGTATGGTTACAGTATTCTTGCTTCCAAAAAGATTACCTGAATAAGTCACATAGAATTTAAAGTCGTGCCCTTTTGGAAATATCTACAACCTGTTGATAAAATATTAGACAAACCAATAGCCATAAAAAGTTAAGATGCGGAAATGAGACTTGGGATTTAAGAATTAAAAATCTTATTAAGATAAATAATCTTAATAACAATTAATAATCCATAAAGCTAGAGATTTCAAGTAACATATTCATCAGGCTAGCATAGCAATTTCAAGGTAAAAATGTTAAGTTTTAGAAATATTTCAGAGGATAAAATATATATAGTTCTTATGGTAATTTACCCTCACAATTACAAAGGTGTGCTTTATTTTAATTTCCCTCAAACCACTTCACAGCTACTGGACACTGATCCACCTTTCCTGTTTAAACTATTACCTCTAATTGTTGGTGGCTTCTACCTATCACTTATCTATGTCGGTAGTTATAGGATCAGCTCAAAGTGTTACTGGAGATCAGAAAGGAATGACTAGTTCTTGGCTTGCAGATCACTGCATAGCTCATTACTTTAAATATGCTTTTGACACATTTGAGCCCTGTGTAGTAAATCAGCTAAGTCATGTAAGACTACAGATAATTTTCCCCTGCCCTTTAGTCCTATACCAAAATAAATATAGCACATCTGAAGGGGATAGCCACCCAACAGAAGGTTAGACAGCATCTGCATTTTTAAAAACTACGTTATTGACAGATGCATACAAAACTTGTAAAGTAATATTACATTTTTATATCAGTGTGATAAATTGTTTTGGGAACTGCCCCTAAGACTAATTGTAATTTAACAATAACATACCATTTTCTATTATGAAATTTCATGATGACCACTATGCTTTCACTTGTAAGTCAGACGGTATATTAGACAGAATTTAGGAAAAAATGGTGCATCTTTCACCTTTGAGTAACATAAACGCAAAACAAAACAAATACTTTTATAAAACAGTAGTTGACCAAACCCCTAGTTGTTTCATGATTTGCCTCTAAGTTAAAGCTCTGCATGAAAATTGTCAAACTGAGCATCAAATAAAAAAAAAATCAGAATTGCTAGGATTTTACAACCTTCCTGTACGAGAGTGAGAAAGTATCAAAGTTGTGGGGTAATGGTGAAATATTTAATTCTGCATCCTTGTTCTTTTAACAAATGTCACAAAAGTCATATCTCCTGATTTTTTATAAATGTCTAAGTAATTTTTTTTCATTAGCACTTTGATACACCAACACTTGTGAAGGATTGTCACTTATGCAAAAACTACTCTGACTTTTACATCTAAAATGTCTTAATGTTAAATGAGTTGCACTCTTTTCTTACCAGCTTGAATTCCAAGTCACAAAATGACCTTAAAAGTACAATCAATCATAGCTGTTATCCGTAATTGCTAAAAAAGGGTTTTTTAAAAAAAAAATAATAAAAAAAATCCACTCAACTAGGTAAAATAATAATTAAAATTATTAGTTGAATAATGTGCTTTGCAGTAATTTATGTATTATCTATTATATTACCATAGAAAGCTTTCAAAGTAATAGATGAATAGTTTTGTCCTCCAGATTTTTAGTAGAAACAGCTCAGTTCAAGCTAATGTCATTTAAGATTTTTAATCTTTTTACATATTGAAGACAGAACTCTCTGTCTTCATCTAAATTTAGTTCTAGAGGTTGTGACATTATAGCAAATCTAGTTTAATCATACTGGTAATTTTACATGTAAATTAATGCATGTACTCATACCGAATTATATTGTTAGAGAATCATTAACAAAACCAACGATGGGCATTCCCCCCAGAATTTGGGATCCCTAATGAGCTATAATTTGGATTTTAAATGAGAATAAATTACCATGCCAACAGTTTTTTGAACACAGGTTGTTTTTTGAACATATCTTCACTAGGCAGAATATAATTGGAAGTGAATTAATCATTTCAGTCCAGAAAAAGTCAAATGCATTGAAATAAAACTTGCATGGCTGCTCCTTTAAATTTTAATTCATTAGGATGGTTCTTTTGGACAGAAATATTTAGAATGATAATTGGTTTTGAATATTTTTGTACATTTACTTGAAATAGAAGGTAAGCTTTACTTGCCCAACAACGAATCAGATATCAATTTGGGAACTTTAGCATATATCATGAGGATAGTTACATACAGAAGTGTACCTCATGGACACATGAAAGTGGCACAAAGCAGCCTAATGGGATACCATGCACTATAAAGAAAAAGTGGTAAAAAAGCAGGGTGAAACCTGGCCTTTCAATTTGGTATTACAGGAGATTCAAGGAATGTGACTATATTTTTTTGTGCTTTGTTTATTTTCTTGCTTTATTCTATCATCATAGTAAGAGTAATGATACAAAATCTGTTTGAATTTTTGAAGCTGATTGAATAAACTACATGGAGTAGTTCAACATACTAAAGCACACTGAAAGTGAAAAATCACTGTTCATGCAATAGGCAAGAGAACCTCCAGTAGAGCCCAGATTCTCATTAAGATGAAAGTTAATCATTTCCCATGGCTAAAATAATACTATATCTCTCTCTTTATTGAGTATTGGAAGAAATGCGATATTGCAGCAAGCAAAGAAGGAGGTATTGCAGAAACAATAACCACGAAGAAAAAGGTTCAGTGATAATTAACCATATTGTCTGAAAATCTTCTATTTGTCTTCATGATGTGAAGATAATAATTTATGCAAAATTTCTGGAACATTTCTGTTCTCATGGGATAAATGTTAGGAACTTGGGTATAATTTACAGGCAGTTCTAGTCTTGTCCACCTACAGCTTTCATAATCCATTTAGAAGAAATGAAGACAGACACTTTGTGAAGGCAGACATTATTTATTCACAATTCTGCACCAGGCATCTAGCTCCTCATATTTCTGTGCACTTCTTAAACAGAAATTAGTTGGGATATTTCATGTCCTTGTGGTAGATACGTCTTTTAATGCTTCCCCTCGCTCCCTTCCCTTCCTTGTTGAATTTTGTTTTTTGGACTTTGACTCTAAAGCTGAAACAGAGTATGTGTACATTAGTGCTGTAAATTTGCCCCAGGAATGTGCTTTTCAAGTAAAACTCCTAAATGTTCCCACTTCTCATGCCTTGATTTATATCACGGAGTAGTTGCAGACTACACAGACTGGATTAATTCCAGGTGAAAATAAATTGAAAAATGTGCCCCAGGAGCCCACTCAGTGTGTTTCAATCACCTATGAATATTCAGTCCTGGTTGTAAAGTCCACACCTTTCTCCCATTCTCACCAAACTTGCACAGTGCAAACACTGAGTCCTCTATCAATTGTTTTACTACACATATCTGCTTTTGCTATACTGTTCTATTTGCTAATGTGTCATAGTCACATTAACCCATATACCTTGCTGAGAAGTGATCCTGGATCTAATAAATCAGTCTTGATTTTACCTTTTATTTCAGAAGTAAATATATGGTACATCATGAATTTTAGAACTTCACAGAAACCACTGGAAAAAAAGAGATACCTTATTGTATAAGCAGAAAACACTACATTGACACAAGTATTTCTACAAATATGCTAAACATGAGAGTAGGTAAAATGAAGAATATATACTGAAAAAACCGAACACCAATGCCTGTGATGACATGGGGAATTTCTAGCTAAGGCTTCCCTTACAGAGTTTTCTTCTTCATTTAGTTCTTCATAATTGTTGGAGGACGGTTTGGCTATTGATTTTGAAACAGTCGCTTTGAAAAGTTCAAAAAAAAAAAAAAAATCCCCTCCTTAATAAAACTTTTGCCAAATATTTTGGATCTGACATGGGAGTTGAGGTGCGTCACAACAGGAAGTATTTTAGTTAATGGACATTAGCATCCCAAATTTGTGGACAGAACGTATGAAAACTTTTAAACAGAAAAAAGGATAATTCTGTGGGTAATAACTTTTCAATACTATTACTTGAAAACACCTCATATGTACAAAGTTTGCTACACCTGTGACTAGACTTCTACATCTTCATTATTTTTAATTCATGACCTAGGCACTTGCTGCCTACCACATGATATATGGTTCTAATATTTTATGTTTCAAGTGCACAGCCTCAGAAGTTGCATTTACTTCTTTACTGGCTTGCATAAACCCTTTGTCATGGTTTACCTGTTGATAACAGGTGGAAAGTGTCAGTATACAATTCTTACTTGCACTCTTTCAGTTTCAGTTAGCATTCATAAGTAATTTACAACATAGTGAGATCCAGTCTTGAAATCTGCAAGTGATGGAATGATTAACATCATTGTTTCCAACAGTAAAGGTGGCACACTTTTGTACTTCTGACCCTGTCTGTAATACAATATGAAATAAATTTATACTTCTTTCCTTTGAAACTAATTATCTAATACATTTTAATGGGTTTTTTTAAGCTTGCACAGGTACCCAGAAGTACCAATCTGTTTTGATTCAGAACTGCATTAAATCCTGATGTCTATATGCATAAATTTTATTTTTAAATCCATTTACTCTGAGCATCTGAAGGATTGGTTTCCTTGAGAAAAGCAACTTGTACATAAGATAATAAAATAACCTCTGGGTGTTCAGATGCCAACTTGAAATGACAAGAAAAAGTGATAGAAGACTTCAATCTATGTTTGCACAAGTTTCTCATGTTAATATCTGTAGCAGCCTACTCCTGATCATCAGGCATTCCAGTTAACATCAAATCCCAAGAGAAGACACACTGTAATTCTAATATGTTCTTTACAGAGGTGTTATCCACAACATTAGTCAAAAAATATTCAGCAATATGGCCTAGAAGAAGTGATGTGTAATTGCAATTATGCATCTGCATTGTCCTAGGGGCAACAAGAAGCCTGGCTGAGATGAAGTGCAACATCATCACTGGCTGGCTGGTAGGGTTGTCTGTGCCCTACAGGGGCTGTCTCCACATGACAGATTATCATCATGCCCGGGGTGGTATCGAGGGTCTGAAAAAATGCAGCAGTGGAAAGCAATAATGCCCCACTAAACACTGAGTATTGTAATGAGATCTAAAAACTGTCCTTATATGCAGAAAAATTTCACAAGGTGATGTGTCATTGAATCCATAGGATAAAACAAAACAAGATAAAAAAGAAAATACTTTTATTGAAAAATCCATATGAATATATATCTGAATAAAAGTACATTTATGACATGTGCTATACATTTTTATGCCATTACAAGAGATATCTGCATCTTAGTTCAATTTCTGTATACTTCTGAAAGAAAATTCACCAGGCATAACTCTTTTAGAAGTGGACTAAGAAGAAGCTTGGAGAAGGAAAGTATAATGAGGGAAAGACAAAAGATATTGCATTGAAATGAACCTAGAACAAAGGACACAGATTTGAACATTTGAAAACCTGCCTTGTGGGACAGCCTGTAAGAGAATTTAAATATGTTGATTCTGAAATAGACATCTATGATATTTGTGCAGATATTGGTAGGGTAACCAAGCAAGCTCTTAATGAACTGGGGCTGACTTCTGGATGTGCTTAATTCCTAAGTCCTCTAGAAATCTTTATAGAAACATGTCAATTATTAATTTATCATACACCAA
Organism: Chaetops frenatus; assembly: GCA_013400775.1. Classification (NCBI taxonomy): domain Eukaryota; kingdom Metazoa; phylum Chordata; class Aves; order Passeriformes; family Picathartidae; genus Chaetops; species Chaetops frenatus. Next base: position 39,033 of record VZTR01001353.1, on the reverse strand, counting down.
TTTTTCTGTGCATGATTTTGTAATTTTGCTAGCTGTTATTTCTAGTGTTAAAATCTATTCTCTTTGATTTTCTCTTTTTGGAATAATACCAGATTAGTTATATATGAGTTTTGAAAATCAAGACTTTATCTTCCCTTTAAATTATTTCAAACTTCCCTAAAATATTTAAGCTTCTTTATGGGGACAAAATTTGACTTATCAAGCACTAATATTCAGTTTCTTACTGCTGGGAATTTTTCTGTAGATAATAACCTTCCAGATTCTTTTTTTACTTTGGGTCTTTTGTGATTGTGTCTATCAGAGATTTGATTTGTGGCCATACAACATATGGTGGTACTTAAATCTGTTATTTCATGTCCACAGTGCATTTGATTTCTTTGAATTTCAAGAAAGAGATGGTTGAAATAGTTCTGGTTTTATAAATCTCAGGAAGTTTCATTTTTCCTTGAAGTAAACCCTTATGCAGAAGTCTTGAAAACATTCAAACTGATGTATTTTCTTAAAAAGAAATTAAGGGATTTGCAGTACTGTCACTGTAAAACTTCTGCTCCAGTGTAAGAATCTGTAACTTGGCTAACCCCATTAGAAGTTTTAGCCAAAGTAAAATGACTTCTACTTGTGATTATTGCAATTTTTAAATTATATTTACTGTCAGTGAAAACTACCTATGGATATGTATTAATATATGTTACTTGTTCACATTTTTTTTTCTGGAAATTAATTTTTTCAGTCATTTTACTTATGATGTGTGTGTCTCTTCCTTATTTTTATAGAATTTTCTCTAAATTATGAAGTCCTTATTTGACATTTTTTTCCCCTCTTTCTTATTTTTGCTCTCTTTCTCATACCCCTCCCCATTTACTCTAATTATTTATTGTTTTCAGTATCAAGAAACGTCTTATCAGATCCCTAAAAACTCAGTGCAAATATGACCCAATAATATTAAAACTTCTTCCATCTTCATGTTTGCTGCCCAAATAATGAAAATATAGCCATGCAGCTTCACAAAACTTCCTCTCCTCAGAAAAAAAAGCAAGAAATGAGTAATTATGTCAAGGGAATGGTTCTTTATTTTTGACTAAAAAAGACATTAAAGGTTTTGATAAAGGTTCTTGTTCTATAATCATTTGAACTGCTAATCATGCCTTATTTACCTGTTAGAAGTGTCCATAGTTAAAAAGTATAAAGAACCTGTTCAAATTAATGATTTGATGCTGCTCCTGACTTATTTCAATGAGATAAACATATGCCCACTAACCTAAATACCAAGGGAAAAACAATATCTCTGCTCTGAACACCACCAAAGAAAATTTCTCAGCTATGGTTATTTCTTCAAAGATGCATAGGTTTGAACCATCACGAAACAGCTGCTCTTGCTGCAGGGATGAAAAATTATTTCGTTCGAATTATGCAAAAGTAGATGATAGGAAAAATGAAGCATTGCTCTTGTCTCAAGAACTACATACTGGAAAGAAGTTGAAAATATTAAAGCATAAATTATCCAGAATGGGCAAGTGAAAGTCCAATGTACGGGAAAGAACCTGCACAGTGCTGTGAAGTACCTTTCTTTCCTTCTTTTCTTCATAAATGACTACATGTTCAAAAGGAGAAACTTTACAAAGAACTTACATATCTGATATTACTTTCTTAAGTGGCAGAATGGCTAAAGTTTATCTGAAAAAAGCAGAGCTATGTCATCTCTTCAGCTCTACTTCAGTTTTGCTCCTCTAGGATTAGCAACCCAACACTCACTATTGTTCCTGCTGTCTGATTACATGGTATTATTTACTGCTTCCACTATTTACTCTAAGGCCAAAATGGGGTCATATACAAAAACTGAATTCTGAGCTCAGAAATCCCTCCTTCATCAGCCAGTCCAAGTCTATTAATGTTTTCATGTACTATACTTTTCTATGGTACAAAAATCTTGCTAAAAACTGAGCTGAATTTTAAAGTACTCTGTATACAGATACTGAGGTGCACAAAAATCAATAGTATTTGTTATTGACAATTTCTCTTATTTTCAATTAGTAGAGTGTTTTCAAGTAAAAGCAAGCCACACTTTCACTCCTTGGCGAAGTGAGTTGTTGGATTTTGTTACAAATTAAATGACATAAAACTTTACTAACGTCTATCTGTCTGTATTTTTTTAGTGCTCCCCTTGACTGCTGCCATACCACACTTAATTGAAATTTTCACATTACCAAAAGTAATGAAACAAGCAGAATATCAGCCATTTTTAAATGAAAGAATAAAATAACTTCTAAAAATGGAGGCTTGCAGTAAACACAAGATTTAATTTTAAAGTTATTTTACACATTAAAAAAACATCCAGCTTGAGGAGTTCATCTGGCAACATAAAAAAAAATCACACAAATAAAATAAAATTACATAGAAATGCCTGAGTCACAAGACATTGTGTTCTTCTTTTAGAGGTCTAACTGCTCAAAATAGTGAAGCCAACCATTTATTTGTTTCTTTATTATCTTTTAGCTAAGGCAAACATAGTTAGTGAACATATTGCCGTATCTACTTCTGCCTTTCAGGTCTTTGGGGTCTTTACTTTCTGTCTACTTTTTGCTCCCACTCAGGAATGTCTCCACAAAACAGCAATTTTTCTGTTCATGTTTCACTCATTTTTTTATCTGTTGAGAGAGGTTTTCCTTGGATCTGTTAATTTGCTAATTCCAGAAAGTGTAATATATTAAAATAAAACCAAAAACCAACAAAAAACCCCCAAACATCATTTTAAACTACCTGGCTGTTATAAGAAGATTTTTGTTCTGATTTGATGAATATTTTCCCTATTAATGAAAGTTTATGTGATTACTTGTATAATTTCATAAGCTTTACAAGTAATATTGAGGTTGCTCAAGAGAGGAATATATGGTGACTGGCAATTTACATGCTGCCAGACACAAATTCTGAATATTTTAATCCAGATATTTTATTTAGGTCCTTTCTTATAGTAGACCTGCCTGCTCACTAGGAGATAAATGAAGACTACCTAAAAAATTCAGTACGGACTGATTTTTTTGTGCCCTGAACTAGATATTTAACAAAAAATATCAATGAGCTGTGGTAATAGCAAGCAAGCAAGTAAGCAAAAACCAACAAAAAAAAATCCCCAAGTGTTTTTGAAGATGTAATGTCAATCCTCTTTCCAATGCAGATGTTTCTTAAGATTCCAAATAAGTTGTTACAGGATTTAGTGTTCCACAGATTGACTACACTCTAATGGCAATAGCACTGATTAGGTTTCTAAACTTTTATTCTTTTATGATTAAACCTTATATCATTAAATGTTCTATTCTTCTTGGAATGACTTTATATATGAAAATAAATGCCGGTACTTTTGGTGTGAGGAGGTTTTTGAAAGGTTTTTTTGCTTAGCTGCTTTATTTCTGAAAACAGATGCAGGAAAGAGGCACCACAAATGATACAGGAAAATCATCAACATAAAAGACAAATCAGACAGGCAGAATTAAATTGGGGAAAACTTTGCACTTATGAAAAGGATGATTTTAGGATCTGAGGTTTTTTTACAATAAAGGAGAAAAAGAGTTAAATGTGATTAAATAAGAGATAAAATGCTCTAAATTAGCATCAGATCCTCTGTAGTAAAAATAGGGTTTCCTAAAAAAATAGGAGAGCAGCTAATAATTTGGGAGCTTTTTGGTCATTCAAATTCAAACAATGATGAAGAAAGAACAAAAACATGCTGTCTCCTGACCCATTGTCCAAGAAAGAGGGAATAGAAAGGCAGATTTCTCTAAGTAGAGCTCTGATCTATTTCTCTCATTGTGTAGAACATTCTCAAGCCAGCTGGCCTTATGACACTCATTTTTTCATTACGCCAGAACAAAATAACTTGGGGATTGAACTAATAGGCAGTTTTTAGTTGAACATAGAGATATCTGAACTTATTTTATATTTTTAAGATATTGAAGTTCTAAAATTCGTAAAACTGCACATTCAGTCAAAAACCCAAATACTGGAAAAGAATATTTCAGTTTCTGCTTCTTAAGAGTTACTTTTTTTGCCCATCAGCTTTCTGTAGTTTTGGAGAAAGGGAAAGCATCCTAATATTTAACAAGTTACAGCTTTTGTTAGTATTCAAATATGGAATAACTTGTTAGAAATATAGAATCTGTAGTTTTAGGCAGCAATGTTTCTTCTAACCAAACACAGTCTTCTCTCGAGATATGATGCACAATTAGAGAAAACCAGCAGACCAGCTAGCCATCTAAAAAGCTGAGGATATTACATTACAGAAAAGCCCTCAATTTGTTTTGGTAGTCTTTTCCATTTTTGAAAACAACCATTAACTGACTTAAAGAACTTTTATTTAAGACACAAACTTTGACATAAAGATACAGCCTTACCTGTAGAGATGCCTTGAGAACATGAACAGTACATTACTGGTTTCTCTTATTGCTTTTAGAGGAAATTGGATGTCAACTTTTCATTACTGTAAAATAATCCATAAGCTCCTCGTTCTCAAATTTCTCATCTTTATCCACTTGCTCTCATTTTCACTTTAGGTTTGCAGTACTAAACCTATGTGCAGCATACAATTCAGTCTCTCACATGTTTCCAGAGGTTCCAGTTTTGTTGTGGAAGGTTTATTCTCCTCAGTCCTTCACAACAGAGTTCCTCTTCCATATCATGTACCTTGCAGTTCATTGCCGATTGTGGGTTACCCAGTCATGGGTTACATTATCTGCTGAAAAGAATCATAACACACACTATTACCTATATGTTCTTTGCTTCCTCACTGTCTCAGCATTCTTGTCAAAGAAGGACCAGCAATTTTAAAAAAAAAAAAGGTATTTAAAATTAATTCAATCATATCATTGTATCTTGTTTAACAGTAGATCTGAATAAAACTTCTTTGTCTTACAAGATTATTTTAAAGATTAATACTCTATTTTAGTCTGTGTTCTTATCATTATTTCTCTCCCTTCCTCCTTTTATCATTTGGTAACTTAAATCTATGTCAATATTCAGGAACTCAAAAACAATGTGCAGCTTTTATGTATCCCAAGTCATATCCAAATTAAGTGGAAACAGATGAAACAGGTACATTTTCAGAATGTAATGATCAAATACACTTTGAAGATAAGTTCTCATAAAAAAATCAACTAAAAGCCCAAATAATAACAAAATAGAGTTCACTAATTATCATCAAAAATCATATTTAGCTACATTATTATACAGCATATATTGATATAAGCAGTGCAATTGTATGCTAACAGTATTTTAATTTGTTGATATGCAAGCTGTATTTTCAAAATTACACTTGGTACTTCTAACAAAAAGAAATTTCAGACAACAGCAAAGTGAATATTTTTTTAAATTGAAATTATCAAACCAAATTCCATTTCTTTACTCTGCAAACAAAAGTTAAATTTCCTAAAATCATTGTTGGACAATCAATATGTATAACTCTCTTTTGAAATTTTTACTTTTTTGTCATCTTAAACAATGATTGTTGTCTATATCACTAATTTTAAAATAATGCAATAAAACCCAATTTTATGTACATTTTTTTCCCAAATAAGTAATTTAAGAGAAAAAATGGAAAGCTGTTATGTAATAAGTTTCACAATGCATTTCACACATTGATAATAGCCCAGAATATGTTATTTTCAGACCATATTTTAGAATCAGATAGAGTTTTTCATTATTAATTGGACTGCATTACCTTTTTTCCTCCATGTTATGTAATTAGAGGTCAATATATCCAACAATTAATTTTAAAATAGTCTATCAGGAGAGACTATCACATACAAAAACCGTATCGCAGCAGAAAAAATACCTTTGCAACTATTTTCAAGGCCAGCTGTTCTACACATAAATAAGAAGGAATACCTCATTATACCCCTTTACTTATTTCCAGCTATAATAATCAAGATTTTTCCTTATGTGTTTTGAAGTCTGTTTCATTGCGTATTCTCCCATTAGTAATTATACTTTTGATATGAATTTTGAACAATTTTTTTTTATAGTTTTCTTCAATATCCTTTTTGCTGTTTGAGAATGAGCTGACAAATGGAGATTAACTGGGTAGCTCATCCTAATTAGTTCTATTAGTTCCTTTCCAAATCTTTACATTCCTTATTGTACACTTCCTCCTTGAGGTGCAGAGTCAATATTATGAACGGAATATAGCCTCCTTTGGAGAGCCAGATTGCTGAAGTTAACACCGTATTTATTATCATTACACCCCTATACTTATCTCCTGAGGCCTGGTTGGTTGTAATGTGTCTGTTCCCCACACTAACAACACGACTTGGCTGTGTTTGGTGGGTGGCTGTACTTCTCCTGCACAGATGGGTCTATCTCAGTGTTTCCACCTGTGGTTTTTTCCATTCTTTTTTTTACTCCCACAACACAAGAGCTACTGACCCCTTACTCCTTAACACAACACTTCTGCATTCAAATGGGAATTCCAGGGTGCTAGCTGATTTGACCCTGGTTCTGTTTGGCAGTCTTTGTTTTCATTAAAGGGCTCTGCAGCAAACACCTGATTGTCCTGTTCTCCCAGCTACACAACTGGGGCAGTTCCTTGTGTGGACTCATCTAGCCAAATTGTCCTCTCACCCTCCCTTAACACTAACCAGGACTTTTTCTCTCTGCAGGGTGAGCAATCCCTCTTTATCCTTGGAAGAGAAAGAGAATCAGATGTCCCCATCCCTATGCTCCAGGCCCAAACAAGAACATTACTACAACCACATCACACATCAGTACGGCAGCACTTTTCAGACAGCAGTGCAGCTGTTTCATTTTTCCAGAAAGCTAGCTCCATTTCTGATCTCCCTATACTTTTCTGCACTTAGGTCAGTATGAAGGAAAAGTAGGATAAAAGTCTTACAACTTACTAAGTGAAGAAGTAAATATGAGCTTTGCAGTAGGGTTCACCTCTTCCTAACAGTGCAGAAGCATGTCTTCATGAAAATGACACTCATGGGGTTCTTTTTTATTTCATCAAAATACATTTTTTTGGAAAAGTGCATTACTGAAGCAATGGTCCCTTACTGTAGGGAACCTACTGGTTAATTAAAACATTACCCTTTAAATCTCTGAATGATACTAATATCATAGTCCTGCTCAACATAAGGACACACAGTTTAAGATTTATTATAATCGTTAGTATAAGTGTTGAAAAAGTGTTCTTTCACAGACAGTCCTGAATCACTCTTATCTGAGACATAAATAGGTACATTATCGGCTTTTTTCAATCATAAATCATGCCAGCTTTGTCAAGGGAAACTTGCATGAGGCTGTCTTAAGGCAAATGCCTCTGGAGTGCTGCTTTGCTTTTTCTCAGCTAGTAGTTGCATAAACTGCTTTGGAAGAAAATGCCTCTGAGAAGAAACATAATACATAATCAGCTCAAATAATTACAACAAAAATGCTAACTTGCTGTTTTCACAACATGGATAATAGACTTGCTTAAGGGCATGGAATGCAAAATCAGTTTTGCATGTCTTCTTGTATTTCAGAGTCATTAAAATGTGCTACACTCTGAGTATGGAAATAAATGCCTCTTCTGATAACAGAAGTGACAACTAGCACACTGGGAATTCAGCCATTTCAAACAGTGGCAGAGCTATCAACCAGAGAGTAATGTGGATAATTTTCATAGTGTCTATCTCTGTTGAAATATTTCAGTTTTAAATTCAGGAGGCATAACATGACAGCCCAATATTGAAATTTAGAGATTCAGAGAAATGAAACAGGAAAGATTGTTGTGGTTTAAAGGACAACAACTTTTTTTTTTCTTTTTCTCCTTCCTGGGGGGGGTTCTTTGTTTTTCTACTTCCGCCGGGGCACAGTTTCCAGCAGAGGTGAGGAGCCCACGGATTGGCTAATTTTAAGATGGGCACTTCATGTAGCCACTTGAAATTAGAGGCGTCTTTGCGAAGCTTACATTTTTTAGGAGCGGGAAGTTTGAAACCCTTTTTTGA
>VZTR01001352.1:752092-815481 GCA_013400775.1 Chaetops frenatus | reverse complement strand
CCCCACTTCTCACCTTCTATGTCCTTTACTGTGGGATTCGCTGGTCAAAATCTTACACTTTTTACAAAGTGGACTTTTCATATGTTTCACTAACGTTGCCCTCAATTGTGCCCTGACCCAGCCACCCCGAGTGGAGCAGACATGTGGGCATGATACCATGGCAGCACCCCCTGCACTGTTTAAACATCTGGTAAGGGCTGGGCTTCTCTTCTAGATAGCTCCAGCAGCAAATAAGTCAGTGCCCTGGTAGCACAGGCAATAATGGCAGCTCTTGTTACCTTGTTTTGTGTTCACCCTCCAGATACTGAAAGCTGTCCTGGTGAGACAAGGTGGGCACCCTACATATTTTTCTGTCCCAAATGCTCCCTATGGACAGGTTATTCTATTTTCTTCTTCCCGTGACTGCTTAGGGACGTTATGACCGTTCTCCCTGATTTCAACATCAGCTGTCATTCTGAGGAGCAGGGCAAGAGCCAATCCTAGTCAGGAATCTGTTCAGGTACCTTGCATGTTTTTACCTTTGTGTCAGCTCCCAGCTCCAATGGACATTTTGTATGGACTCAGTCCCACTGCAGAGGACATCCTGGCAGGATCTCCCCAGCCCCGCTTGCACACTGGAGCACACTTGCACCAGGTGGAAAGGCATCCACAACCCATGGAGTTGTGGCCACTGTTTGTCATGACCATATCCCAGCCAGCAAATAACCTCACATCCCATGGAAATGTCTTGCAGCTTGGATGAAAAGCTATGAAATGATGTCACCTTAAACCATTTCAATACTAAATCTATGTCATCTTCCTCTATTTATCCTTTGAGATTTGAATTTTTCTTATATAACAGATAGGGCTTTTTGATATATGGCCTTCAGATTAACTCAAAGGCAAAATAAATAATCTTCAGGCCAGAGAGAAAATAAGCATCTGCTTCATTGCAGCAAATGCATTCAGTGAGCTCAATAGAAATATCCCATGGAGATGTTTGAAATGACAGGGAAATCAGCTCTGCGAATCAATATGTTTGGTGAAAAAAAAAGGCTCAGTCACATCTTGTTGGGCATAATGGAAATTGATTGTCAGTTATCTATTAGCGATAATTTCTGTTTGATGACTTGCCATATGTTATCAAGCTCGAAATCAGAAGGGAGCAGAATAAATGAATAGATTCTGTCATGAAAAAGCACAAGGCACCGGCAGCATAGCAGAGGATGCGCAGCATGCACAGCATCTTTCTAAGAGAAATGAATTCTTTAATCTACCCTAATTTTAAATATGTAGGGTCTGTGTAGGCTGGCAGATTTACAGATTTGGGACTCGAAGGGACCCTTTCACTCAAATCTTTTACTTGCTGCCTTTCAGTGACAGGCAATCAGTGAAATGTCTATAGACCTTTCAAATGATCTTTCCTTTAAGATTCAATAGGACTTTACATCTACTGAGGAGAACCTATTAAAGGAGACTTTGTGATACAGTCCAGAGCTCTGCCTAAGTGCTGCAAACTACACTGAGCTCAGTTCTATTTGTGGGAATGTCACTTGGGGAGGAGGGTCATCTGTAAAGCAGTTCCCCCTGCCAATTATAACTACAGTGAGTTGAAGAACAGAGCCTGAAACTCAGCGTAAGGGGTTACGAACCTCCAGTCAAGTAAAATACTGACATTCTGTTGAAGCCCCATTAATCCAATGTACCAATCTGGGCATGGAGCATGAATTCAGTAGTGTGAAAGCTGCCTTATTTCATCTTCATGAACTACCTCTGCCAGTGTTAAAATTTTGCTTCATTCTTCAGAGAAAAATACTGTCATGATTGCACAAAAGATGCTGTGCAATGCTTATGAGCAAACACATCTTAAGGGAGCTTATTTCTGTGAGTGCTGACAGAAGTTTTAATGCTATTTGGGAAAATCCAAGTGCCTGAATTATCCAGCTACCTGAATTACTCAGCCACCTGATGCCTTCTTATGGTAGGAAGAATAGGAGATTGAAGAGGCTAAGGGAGATATATCCCTGAACTGAGTCTCCCCCTCTGATCGTCCTAACTGGCTTTGTGACAATGCTGTGCATGGCACCAGAGCTTTGTCATGTAGGGGACCTTGTGAACACAAAGAGTAAAACACTAGTTCCCTGCCATCTAGGATTATGTGAAGGTCTCTTCATTTATCACACAGTCACTTCACATTTCCAGACTCTTAAATTTTCCTCTTTGGTTCTCTGTGAATTATTCTTGCAGAATCACCAATTTGCTGCAAATTATTGAAATTTAGCCCCGAATGGTTTCAGATTCAAATTTAAACCCCAGACCTGCAGGGTTTCAGAGAAGGCTCTCCCTGCCCCCTTAGTCTCCAGTCTCCCTCTGGTATGTCTGGGACCACTCTCTGTTGACCCCTTCTCTGCTGACTCACCCAGCTTGACAGAAGCAGAAGCTCTGATGTGAAGGCTTGTGTTTTACCTCTGAGAGAAAAAAACAAGCACTTTTCATTTTAATTTGAAAACACAAGCCAAAAGGAAAATGCTTCCACAATTTATTAAAAAAAAAAAAAAAAGCAGCACCAGTTCAACGCTATATTCCCAAATTTAATAAAATATGTTGTTAACATAAACTACAGTGTCTGGAATATCTATTGATTTACAAGCTATTTGTCCCTGGTCAGAGGAGGAGAGAAAGGGCTTGACAATTTCCACTGAACATGGAGCTATGCAGGAAAAATTGAGATGAACTTGTGGGTGCTTTTCCTTCTTGCATTATTTGGGACCTGATGCCGCAGTACAGCTTCAATATCCAAGGTGGTTCTGCCTGTCTGTGGCTGAAAGGCAGTGATTAGCACAGTGTAGAAGAAAAATAGCCTCACTTAATCAGCATTACACCTTTTTGGAGATAACAATCTGCTAATTTTTTCAAAAGAGTTGAATTATATCTTGGCAAGGGGAGAGGAGTTTTTTAATCACTTAACACCAAATAGCTAATGACTAATAAATGGATGCCTAATGCTGCCTTCTGCCTTGAAAAATCTCTGCAAAACTTCTGCTTATTCACTGCCAAAGGAAAGGTGTTATTTTAGCTCAAGGAAAATGTCACATTTTCAGTATAAATGGGTGTGAATAGATATGGGGCCAGAATTAAAGCCAAGCCAGTATCCAGCAGAGCAATTTGCTTCTGGAAAAGCTTTTTGAGCAACACAAAGCATCCTTCCCAGTAGCCTGTTCCAGGAAACCTGTTATGCACCCGTGGGAATGCAGACACACCTGTGTGGAGGTGGGCAGCAAACCAGCTGTAATTGTGTTTGTGAAACAGTCATCTCTGTGCATGCTCTGTGGTTCCAGCAGGAGTTCTCAGAGATAGCCACGCAGGTAGAGACTGAGGCTTTCAGGATTTAAATAGTTTTGGGTGAACTGCTTCCCACTCCTATTCATTTGCAGGCTGGAGTTGGCAACAGAAGGATTAGAAAATCCCATATGAGATTACTCTCCTGAGACTGGCAATCCAATTTTGCATACTATAGAAACCCAGATAAGACTCCAGGCTTCTGGATGCTTTTGCTGCATAAACCCTTTGACATTTTCCAGGCTCGCACCTTTGCAAGGTACTAAACATGTGAGAGAAAACCGATAAAATAAATCTTTGTGGTGTTTGATGCTCTTCTGATCTATTCCCAGTAGTTTAAAGACTTAGAAACTGAGGGGAGAGAAAATATGTCAGTGAAATAAAGAAAGAAAAGCCTGTTGAAGGCTAGCTACTGGGCAATTCAGGCTAAACATGTCAGTTGACCTGCATAACAAATAAGCTGTGATATCTTCACTGTGGTTTTTAAGGACTACATCTCATTCCTGTTACTGGTGAGTCTTCTGTTAGCTCAACTTTCCTGAAAGTAGGTGCAATGGATGTAAACTCAGGATGGGAGTGAACTCAGCACACTGCTCCACTGTGGGAGGAGAGTGGGCTGCTACTGAGACAACTGCAGTCCTGAAAGTAACTCGGATCTCAAAAAACCCAGGAACAACTGATTTATTGCCCTAGATTCAGAATGGACTTTAAGAAAAAATAATGAAGTTTGCACTTTGAGGCAACTGGGCTAACAGGAAGAAAAATAGTCTGATGGCAGTTTTTTGTGCAACTGGATTAGTTCATCCTCTGGGCTCACATCTGCACCTGCAAACCACCCGCAATCTCCCAGCCTTTGCTATTCCTCCCTGCATGTCCCCAGATGAAGCCATGATTCCATCTAAACCCTTTGGGACTGAAGGATACCCTCCTCATGAACTCTTCCCTTTGTACAGGATTCGGGCTTAGAAAGCCGAGTGCTTCCTTTACGTCTTTATGCTGTATTTAGAAATAAAAGATTTTTGATTACTCTGGTGCTTTCTCTGGGCTTTTTATATTAGCCTTTACAAAACAGAGGGGCCTGTCTATGGAGCATGCTGCTGTGTGCACAACTCCAGCGGAGGCACTGAAAAGGCGATTCTGTGGAAAACCCTTGGAACACAAGGGCTGTCAGGCCTGCCCTGGTGAGAACAGCACTCCTCTCTGCCACTGCTGGGGGTAGCTGGGGATAATCCTGGTGTTACACACTGTAATATTTTGTTGTGTCTCAAGTTTTGCTAATGCTTCATTTAATAAAACCCAAATCCGTTCCTATTGGTTAAACAGTAAATTCTGCATGGGTAGAAAGCAGCAGGCCTCATGCTGAGCTGTGTGTCTTGCTCTGCATAGAGGCCCTGTTAATGGGGCCTCTAAAGAATAAAACAGCAAGATCTCACCTCAGTAACCAAATGGACTGGGTCTGTAATAACAGACACTAGAGATGGACCTCACAGTCACTCCTGGGCAAAACACCATTGTTGGATGTGAGCTCTCCTGAATTCTGTGAGGAAACAGAGCCAGCCAGGAGCTGAGGGTGTGGAGGAAGGGAGGAGCAGGGCATCAGAGCCCCAACACCCTGCGCTGCAGCTGCCCACTGCATCCCTGACTCCCCCACGCCACCAGCAGTGCTGTGCTACTGCTGCACGGGAAATAGGACCAAATTCCATATTTGAAATTCCATACAGGATAAGTATTTGACAGAAGGGTGTCATAATAGATATCTTAATGTTGTATCAAAAGCAGGGTAATTCATCTCCCTATGAAGACTTAAAGGGTTAACATTCCATCTCTTCCTTTAATCCTCTAGATATTTTCAATGTGAGGTAATAGATTTGGAGGGAATTTGTTTTGAGGATCAAAACAGTTAGGCAGAAATTATGTCAGTAATGTTTTGTTGGTACCATAATCAGAGAAAATATTTTTCCACAGCATAAAAGGTCTCGGTACTGTGCCACTAGGAAGTTTAATTACTAGATGACTTTAAAACATGGTAATTTAGTCCCAATTAGTGTTATAATAATTTATTTATAAAATTCCTCTATGAGTAGTTACGTTCCCCAACCCATTTATTCTTGTAAGATGTGTGCCCCATTAGACAGTGAAGTAGAAGGTCATTAACCTGCATTTCTAGTTTGGATTATGTTATTAGATTGAATTTAGTTTCTTCACTGATGGGTGTTGACATTTTAGAGTGCTTTCAGAATAATTTATCTATTGTCATTCTGTTCTTTTCAGCCATTCAGAAACATTGTGGATCTAAAATAATGCAGGCCTGATGAAGACAGATTTCTTGGTTAAATTTCAGCTGTGGCTTGTCTTTGTGCTTCTGATATTTTTCATGTTTGTTCTATGAAAGTGAGTTTATGGCACCACTCATGCAAAATATTAAAAAAAATTATGAGTTATGTCCCATCAAAATCAGCAGCTATAACTTAAACTGATGAGTTTTAAATATAATCATTTCTGGCTCTTTTGTTCTGATGTTTTCTGTATTTAGAGATTTAAGGATTACCTTCAAGGCAGCTGTACTTCCACAGAATTTTTTTTTGTGGGTTTCTTCTCCCCACATTGACCTCTTCTCCACCCCTTGAATAAGCAGATGGAGAGTGCTGTCCCATGACCCCAAGAATGAAGGGTGACCCAAGTACAAGCTTTGACAAGTGAGACCTGGGAAGGGAAAACCTCCAGATTCACAAGTGCAACTACAAACAATCAGTGACACCAGCTGAGGCTGTGCCTCCCTTGGTGCTGGCAAATCCATGGATCTTGCACAGGGCAGGAGTTACCTGAGCTTCCCACAACTGTAGAGAGGCACTGCAAGGGACAGGGTGTTCCAAAATGTAGCCCCTCTCTTCCCTTCACTGTTGGGTTGGCTACTTTATGAACTCAGAATAGGATGCAGCATTCCTGGTCCACAGCAAACCTGCCTTGTCTCCTCTGGTGCTCACAGTCCCTCAGGGTCTTGCTTTTGGTAGCCATGCTTCAAAGAACAGGTGATGTGAAAATGGGAAGTCCACTTTGGCTAAAAACAAACTAAAGAAAGTATCAGTGGAGGGGAAGGTTTTAAATATGTAGTGCTCCATCTGGGCTTGTTGAGTAAACATGCTTTATTCAATTCCCAAACAAAACACAGCAAAAGCATCCAGACAAGGGAGGAGACCCTACTGTTGAGAGTTTGCAAAATCTCATTTCTTCCCATTGCTTTGGTCTGGCAGAACTTGCAGAGGCCTGCCTGCTGTCTGGTGAGGATTTTTTTCCCCAGCTAAAAATCCTACCTAAGCTTTCAAAGCTGTTCCTTTTCCAAGAAAACTTTTTGGTCAGCCATTTACATTTCTTTTTAATAAATGGTCTTCCCTCAAATTGTCTCTGCTACAAGAGCAATTCTGGGAAAACAGATGACTCTGCACATGCTTAAAAATCCCTGCCTCTCGAATGGCAAGTACAGATACCATAAAATGATGCTAAAAGGGGTTTTGCAAATTGCTGAAAGGCAGAACCAGCAGCCACCTGGTTCGCAAGGAAAGCCTTGTCTCTGAGAAGATTAAAAAGAAGATGTTCTTGTCTTGGTCAGAATGTTTTTTTTCATTGTTGTTGTTGTTGTTGTTTTTGTAAACAGCTTTTAATCTTACCAACCCCACCCCAACCCCCCCAAAAAAATCATGATATGGCTGTGGGGAAAAAATAGTCTCACCACCCATACCTGCTTTTAATGATCCTCATGCCTTTTACTGAAAAGACACCACCATTTTCTCTTTTACTTCTAACGCAGCTCACAGATTTACCTCCAGTCTCCTGAGCACCAGGAAAGCAGTAGGGACCAAAAAGAAACTTTTTAAAGGGTGTAAGGGCCCCTGCCTTGCTCAGAGAAGTGCAGTGTGAGTACCAGTGTCCCATCGGGATTTTGTGGTGTGGTATGGTGTGGTACAGTGCTCCCCATCCCACCACTCTCCTGCTTGGCTTGGGCCTGATATCATCTCTTTCAGGCTTAAAGCTCTCTGAAACAGTGTTCTGCCTGACTGATGTTGATTACTTCAAAATACCTTGTATCAGGAGCCCAGGCTAAGAAAAAACATGTTCATCTCAAGAGAGGAATCTTGCAATCCCTTAAGTTGCTTTTAAGAAAGATGCTGGGAAACATGTTTCTCCTTTTGCTTGTTTTTGCTACCTGCCCAAAGGCTGAGAGGGGGATGAAAGTGTCTGTGAGCCCCAGACACCCATCTGATTATCTGTGTACTTAAATTGAGAGGTCAATTCAGCACTTCAGGACTCGGAAATGCAAGTTTTCAACTCAGTTTTGTCAGAACATCTTCTGGCAGGGATATTGTAGTGGCTTGATCAGCATGTCTGATGTCGGGAATATTGTGGAGATTTGACCCTGGCTGAATGTATTCCAGCATTCCTTTTGTATAATTAAAAATTCCAGCTTTGATTGTGAACTAAAAATAACAATAAAACACATGGGTGAAGTGAATAAATCTCAGCTAATCAACTGGACAGCAATCCATAAAGAGGTGGGAAAGAGAGGATTACTAAGCAGTCTTATAGTTTCTATATAATAAAGGCATAAATAAACCATGAAATTTTATACTTGTGCATTCATATCCACTACAGATACAGGAAATAATGAAATTTTCACTCTTAACTACAGCTTTCCTGTCTGTTTGGGACAGTACAAATAATTTTTTAACTGTTGACAGCAGAGGCTCAACCTAACTTGTCAAAGTCTTGTTCTGTGTTTCCTGCTATGTGTTTAATCAATAGCTAATCTGATGGAACTGGATTACACAGGCCCAGCCACACTGTGGGTGTTACAGCCATCACTTTGTTCCTCTGCCTTGCTGTTTGGATGCATTTATGGCTGGCTGTGGATCATTTTTTTATTTTGATCTCTTACCACATTATAAAGAACTTCTTCTCTGTGTTAGGACAATAAGAAAAAATAATTGCTCAGGGGGTTTGCAAAGGAATCCATGCACCAATTGTGTTGTAGGGACTGTAGATGCTCATTAGCACTGCCTGGTGTGGCCTGTGCACTCAGACATGTGAAACCAGGCTGCCTTTTCTTCATGAGATAGCCTGGATACATCCAGCCTCAAATTGTACTCCTAAAATTCATGGGGTAATCTAAATGCCACTAAATAACTCTGCAGGTTTCCAATAGCCTGTCATTTTTTCAAACACACTAGTCTGATAGTGAGTGAATAATGTGGGTTATCATTGAATGGACAAGAGTGGGACAGCCTTAACCCACCAGTTGAAGCCATGGGGGTAACTCTGAAAACTCCTCTGGAGAAGCCTGTCACATTGGCTTGTGGTGGATGCCAGGTGAAGGCAGTGCTGAAATGATGGTGGAAAATGTGCTAATGATGGAGCAAAGTGTGAGGTTTGTTTTAGCAGTGGGGAAACCCATGGAAGGAATATTTCCAGGGTGTGATAAATACTCCTGGAGTTCAGTTCATCATTGATTCATCATAGTCTTGAGGCAAGTTCCTGCTCAGAAAATCTCAAAACTGAGGATTGCCAGAAGCTGAAAAAGGTTCCCAGGAAATGAAACCTTTTAACATGTTTGATGCACCAGTTCCCTAAATGTCTGCTACTGGCCAACATCCAAGGCAGGTTGCTGGGCTGGGATACAACCCTTGTTTTTCTGTTAGGGGCTCAGTGACCCCCAGTAAAACCCAGTGCCCACTGGACACACATCCTGCAAATGAGGCAGGGATTAAAATGTAATTGGGTTCCCTGGATCCTAACACTGCAATTAGCACTTCTGGCTGACTGAGGCAGGCGAAGAGGAGATTCACACAGTCACCCACAGCTTTCCTGACAAAAACCAGGCCAGCAGCTCTGGGCTCTGGCGAGGGTTCTGCTGGAGCCATAGATGCCTTCGCAGCAGGTGAAGCTCTCTGGCTGGCAGAGCTCTGCAAGAGACACACAGAGCTTCAGTGTGCCCAGGTGTAAGTATAGAAATAAAACCATTCAATTCCTCTTCTTCCCTTTACACATTTCTGTTTCAAGTCACCATTGTCTCTGCTCAATAGCAAGACAGCGTTTTTGCAGATTTTAAAACACTAATCATAGGCAATTATTTCTAAAAAGATTTGCTTGCACCAGGCAGACTTTTCTCTTAACTTGAAAGCCTTGCTTTTCTATTCTTCCTTCTGTTAAAAATTATAATCATTTTCTGCCTTGTGTTCTCTACCAGCTGAAATACCTCATCTTCTGACATAGTTTGAATCTAACTAATCTTCAGTTGGAAGTTTTTTTTTAGAAAAAGAATCTATAGCAATAAAAGCTTTGCCAGCAAACACAGCAAAGCAAGCAGCTGAAGCTGTTTATGTGTATATCTTAAAATATAATTTTGGCCTTTACAAGTCAGCAGTCTTTATTTTCTAAGGTGGTCTTATAAAATGAAATTAATTTTCCCCACTTAGAATTTCAGAACAAACCAGAGAATGCAGATTTCATGGCACAGACACAAAGGACAAATTTATGGTGCTTTCTCACAGCTGTTTATATTAGATAAAACCCCCAAGAATCCTGAAACCCATTTAAATCAATAGTTTCTCTCTAACATTTTATATGAAATATTCCAAAATTTTGGTACAGGACTTATTTATTTTCCTATTTTCCTTTAAATTACCAACAATGAAATTCAATATTTATTGGCTCAGGAAGAATGGTTTAATTATTTCTTAAATAAAATGATTCTACAACTTTCAAAATTGTTCATTGATTTAAAATTCAATTCTTGGTCCACGGTCCATTTCTAAACAGAATGCCAAAGCCCATTTCCCACCCTACTATTGTTTTCATGTGACCATGGCACCCTAGTTTCTCTGTGTTTCACCTACTCTCTGTTCATCACTCTCCTGGAGTTATCTGCTTTTCTTTTTAAGTATTTTTCATAATATATCATGATTTTCCAGATCATAATATTTTGGAGGCTGGCACTGATTCTTGCCATGGTCGTGGGTAACATCTCTTTTTGGAGGATCACAGCATCCAGCCATGACATATCCTATGGCTCACCTGAAGTGATGGGATCAGGATGCATTCTTTTCTGCAGCTTGGTGACCAGGGATGCATTTGGTGTTGTAGTGATTAAGACAGCCATTACCTGGCTGCAAACCAGGGTCTAAACATACCATACACTTTGGGACACAAACTTAAAAATCTTACAAACTCCTCAGATCTCACCCATTTCTTAGCTGATCAGGAATAGACCTAAAAATTATTTTAGAAATGTGTGAATCTCTTCCTATACCATCTTTGTTGGGTGAGTTTATTGGTCGTTTCAATTTAAATTGTTGATTTTTACTATTTAATTCGTATCATTTTCCGTCAGATAGGCATATTTTGGGTGGGCAGTGCCATTTGAGATGCCCTCGGGTATTTTGCCAAACCTCTTGTAGGTCTGGATATCCTGTAGGCATGTGTAACTTCCCAGCCTTTCCACATATCTTGGATATCCTGGGGAGAGGATATTGGAGTATTTGGGAGGGCAGTCGTGGAGTGTCAGGGCATATTTGGGGATTTCTGGCAAAGCAGCCAATACTGCATCTTGCTTTCCTTCTTCTGTGCTGAAGATACAGGACTGCTGGACTCTGGGCCATGGTTCCTGTTGCTGGCCCTGAAGTGCTCCCAATTCCCCAGGGGAAGGCAAGCCTGGTGCTCCACCTCCAGGATCACACCCCACAGTCTAAATGACCCCCCTAGTCATACATCTGCTTTCCTCAGATGTTCCAGACCTAAACAAGAGGATTTTGTTTAGATGGAAATAAGTGTGAGGTGTCCTCCACACATTGTTCCTCGGGCATCCCCTTACAAGCAACTTTGCCAAAATAGGGAAATTGCTGCCTTCTACCAGGCTGGCTCCTCACTGCTCACTTTTTCTTTGTCATTAAAGTGCCAAAAGAATGAGCTGCTCTGAAGCACTCACAGGCAGGAGCACTAAATGAAGGAGAGTACTGTGGCTTCTCTTTACAGGGAAGTTAAATAGAGATGGGGTTACATATGTAGAAAGAGTCCCTTTGTACACCTTTTTTGGCTCTTTTTATATTATTTCATTAGCAGCATGTTCCCTTTTCTGGGAATACTCATTTTCTGTGGAATACTCATCCCATCTTCTGCAAATATTAAATAGCAGTTTCTACTTTTAACATGACTGCTCTCAATCCAAACCAGATTCATAATAAGGCCTGTGTTTTCTCTTTTTCTTTTTTTTTTCTCTCAATAAACTTCCAGTGAAACAATTACTGCTGCCATGAACGGAAAATTCATCTGTAGAATCTGCTCCTGGGGGTGCTTTTGAGAGAACCCTTTTCCTCAATGTTCTCACCTTTCCAACAAAGATAAAGAACCACATCTTGCAGGTACAGTTTTTGACTGAGTGACAGGTTAAAAGAAGTTCCCTGTCAGCATTCATAACAGAAGAAAAAATTGTTCCAACAATTCTTAGCAAAACAAACGAGGCCTTTTTCTACAAAACTATTTTGCTATCCTACTGCTAAATTGCAGCTCACACTGAGGCCCTGCAGGTTGGTTTCTTATCAGAAAAGAAAAGGAGTGACCTGAAGTGTCAGCTTCGCTTGTTTTATCTGGATTAATTTTTAAGTCACAAATGCAAGTTGAATCCAAAAAGCTGGAAGGTGTAATCTTTCCTTTAGAGATCTCAGTTCCTCAGTTTCTGAATCTGAGGAACCACCTTTACACCTTGTACAAAACTGTACTTAGAGAAAGGAAGTTAAAGAGCAAATGTTTCCTGATCTCAACAGCCACTCCCCAAAATCTGTGCATCAAAGAAAGCACTAAAACTGCAAGGTCCTCTTTGGAGCCTTTCCCAAATTTGGCTGGTGGTGAATTGCACCCCCCCAACTGCCCCAAATTGCCCACAAGTGCCCATGTCCTGTGACACCCCTGTGATACTGAGCACCGTGGGAAATAGAGGAGCATAGCGTGTTGTTGTGAGGCTGGTTATGGAGGATGGTGAAGTTCTGCATGAAGAAAGACAAGCAGAACTGGGGCTTCAAAGAGGGTTTGGGGGTTTTTGCCTCTAAACAATTTTGATTAATGCTGCTTCTGTAAGTGTCAGCAGCTTACATCAAAAGAGAACTGCTCAACAAAATGTTCATCCTGGAACTCTCACTGTTCAGGCTTGATTTTCTTCCTTGAAGACATGAGATTGCAAGGGGAGAAAAATTACAACAGAGAGTGTGCTTTTTGTGTGATATGAGCAAGATCAACAACAAAATATGCTGAGACACTTCTGATTTTGATGTTCCTAATAACAACGATAACATTTCTGCTGGTGGCTGTTCATGCTCAAGAAAATGCAGGATGTGGCCAGAATAAAACATGGCATTGGTGATTGCAGGAGAAAGAGACTTCACACTTTTTTTTCTGTATGAACTCCAATCTGGTTTAGCTACAAAACTTTTTCTGAAGTGTTGTCCGCTCCTTCAAGGGTGATGATCAAAAAGGAATCAAATACTCTGCCCTGATAGCACTGCTCAGCTTTACAAGGGAGGTTCAGCACTTGAGAGGAAGGCAGCTTGGAAGTATGGTGGTAGCTAGAAAGGAGGTCATGGAGATCCCTTCTTGGGGATCCAGAAAACTTTTGGACACAGAACTGCCTCTGGACTGTAAGAGGCTCTGGTCACCTGTAAGAGACTTTTGGGAGGAAAACTAAATTGGTGGGTAGTTGTGTAGGTGAGAGAGCAGGATGAAGTGATGGGAGAGGCAGTGGCTGCTACAGTCCAGTTGCAGAGACAGTGTCTTGGAAATTAGATTCCAGATTCATGTAAAAGGGGTCAGCAAATGGAGATGGAACAAAACCAGGTCTGAATGCTTCCAGGTATCCAAGTTTCTTAACTTCCCTGCTTTACTGCCAGGCAGAAGTGTAACTGAAAACCAAAGAAATCCCAGAGAAGCCAGTGGCAGAGCTAGGCTTGACCACCAGCCAACCAGAGAGGGGACAACAAGAGAGAGCATAAGTGGAGGGAACCAAGGCAGGTTCACAGAGGCAGAAAATCGGTGCTACTACCTTTCTTTGGAGCTTTGAGGACCTCCCAGGCTAATGATTTGCCCACTGTGGTAACGTCCCATGGGTGTTCTCATTTCTGGCAGGAGTAATGCCATCTGTCAGAGTGAAGATGCCAGTCAATGCTGAGAGATGATAATTATAGTTATGATTAGCTTTGAATTTGTCATTGAATGCTTGGAGACATATATCTAATGAAAGCTAAAGCAGTGCTTTTTTTCCCCTAAGGTAGTAGATATTTTTCTTCCCAATATTTGTAGGCACTTAAGTGCATGGGAGATACTGCTTACAAATGAATCACTGACACCCTTTCACCTCCATAGATCCAGGCATGTTCTTCCTTGCATCCATTCATAGTCTCCAAAAAATACTCATAATTGTATTCAATGAAAGAACACAGTTTAAAAAAAAGAGAGAGATGGAGGCACTAAACACTGCTACTCTTGCAGAATGATAGAATGGCTGCATGGTGAATTTTCCAAACGAGTTACCTACCATCTCTCTCCTGATAAGCACTGGTCATGGTGCTACGAAAAGGTTGTATTCATTCCAGCAAGCATGAAGATAACAGGCTGGAATTGACAAAGAAGCTTATTTTGGCAGTACTCTGAGTTCTGTTGCCCATCACAAAGTGAGGCTGCTCAGATTTTACCAGACAAAAATAAAGTGAAAACAAGTGCCAAAAACTGAAGGGGCGTGGATCCAGACTGAAGTGCTTTCCCCTGTTTCTTGCTTCTGCTCACAAAACTTTTTCTATGCATATAGTCAGGGTAGGGAGGCAATGTCCAGCCAGTTTCATGTTGCTTCAGGAACATCTTCATGCTGAGAAGACATGTGGTGGGTTAAATTAGAGAAGATTCTGTTTGGTAGTGTTAATAGGCCTAAGGCATCTATTTCTCAAAGAATGTGGGCCACCAGGTTTCAGAGATCATCTGGTCCAGATCTGTATTACTTGTAGTAAGTACTACAAGTATTATTCGTGGTAAGTACTACAAGTATTGTGATTTACTTGAGCTGAGACCCAAGACCTCATGAGATTAAACAGGAGGAAATAGGATGGGGGAGTTTTCTACTTGAGGTTTGTATCACAATTTGAGGATGTTACCCAGCCTGGATACCCAAGACCCCCTCTTTGAAGAACAAAACTTCTGCTTTATTTTTACCAGACACAGAAATTTCCAGAAGTCAATATCCACATCCATGCTACTGAGGAGGACAACTCAGGTCAATCAATCCATTGTGTTGGGATTCAAGAAAGCACACAACCCTTATTTCATCTGAGGCTACAACAGTTCCTGACACCTTAGAAAAAAAATTTAGACATGATATAAAAGGCAAAAGGTCTCAGACTGATATTCAGACTTCTCCAGCATTTTTTCTTTGTGATGCCAGTGTTAGGTTTCTTTCATACATGTTTTTCTCTGATCTGAGGAACTTTTATCAAAGGCTGTAAAGGTGGAGGTTGTCCAAACTTTGTGTTGGTATCTGGATCTTGTCTGTTGGCAAGAGGAGTTGTAGAAATGTTATTTGCAATGCAGAAAATAAAGGAACTTACTGACTGAAATAGACTGCGATATCCCTAAATCCACTTTGTATAAAGGATATTTTTTGATTTTGCCATCCCTAACTGAAGAATAGTTGCTGTCATAAATGTTTTAGTGGCAATGTCTCAAAACACAACCTACCAACCAACAAAATTCCAAATATCCCAAGTCCTTGGATGTTCATTCAATTGCTTAGGTTATCTATAAAAATTAAAATAATATAGAATATATCATTATTCTCCAGGTAGTTCTTGGAGCAGTTCTACTGTGGAGAAAACTGATGTTATGCATAATGTTTGCTTTTTCTGAAAGGTTATGTAAACAGATTTTTTTTTTTAAATCACCAAAGTCACCTGGAAATATTTAGGCTCCAGGCTTTTTTCTGAACTCAACTTTATTGGTTTTTGCTGTAGTGTGAAACAGTAGAGCAAAATTCTCATGTTATCTGTCTCCAACAGATTTACAATATTGCAAGATTAATTATATTAGCTGCATTTCACGACTCAGTGCATTTGTATTACCATTTCAAAAGCACAATCATTTATCAACAGCAAACTCCGGGGCATTTACTTTCCATGCCCTGGCATTGCAAACTTCAAAGTATGTGAGCTTACCTATGAGCTGCACATGAATTCATGCTCCCTTTCCCAAAGCAGCTTCAATGGCTCCAATCTCCTCCATGGGCTGGACACTGTTTTCCTAATTTGGGTATGATTCTGAAGCCCTTTTTCCACTCAGCTTTTGACATTGTAAATTTTAAGTAATTATAATAAATAAATACAAAATAAAAAATAAATAGTGACTGGCTTGATGTGATCTCCGGCTTCTTGTAGAGCTTGTCCTGAGTCACTTCATCTACTCCTCTCCCATTATGAGATTACTTTCTGTCATCTGTTCTCTACCTCTTAGCTATAATCAGTTCCCAAACAATCCTTTCTGGAATGAGCATCACCTAAACTTCAGCCTGTTTGCAATATATTACCTGCACTTCAACACGTTGTATATTCCTCTTTCAAGTTCAGATATTTTCTTCTTTCAGACTTCGTCTCTTTCTGCACTCTGGACATATCAGCATTAGTTTTCAAGATGCCAGAAACATCTATACAGACACTGCTCTGATTTTACAGTAGGCTGCTGCTGAGCTCTGGACTGTCACAGTTACACATGGCTGGTAATTTAGAGTTACCTCTGGTATGTCCATATTACAAGGATTCTTATCGTGGCTGCAGCTAACCATGCCCTGAATTTTATCCAGTTTTCTCCTTAGCTGCTCTCACTTAAAATCCTTTAAACATTTCCAGTCCTTTCTTCATGGCAGGGGGATGGGGGTGCTGTGTGTGCAATGCCACAGTGCTGGCTGACCGCTGGGAATGTGAACTGGTGGAGGCTGACAAGTTGCACCTTGTGTTTCTGTGTGACTGGGTCTGGCAGGGTTTGTTATGCCAATGGCAGCACTGTGTAAATAGAAACCTGGCTCTTGAACACCTGTGTGGGAATAAGAAACCTCGAAATGGAGATCTGCTGTGGGAAGTGCCAGAAACCCCATTTCACTTCCCCAGTTCCACTGATCTCTTTGGGTCCTGTGGGAGTACAATTGCCCTATGTCTCTTTTTAGAAAGTTATGATTTCCTTTGAGTTGTCATCTCCTTTTCTGGAGAAGGAGTTATTCGAAGAGCAGACAGACATACAGTGCCTGCCTTCAGATACAAACACATGGATTTCCCATCTGCCCACCAAGCAATCACATGCTTGGCAATTTAAATAAAAACCACCTGGTACTGGACAAAGTGACAATCCTATTCAATAGTGGGCATAAAATGTACTGCCTTCCCTTCTATTTTCTACTACATTATGGTTTGCAAATTCCCATCATTCTGTACAATTCAACAGCAACAAAAAGAAAGATCTGAAACTGAAGTGGGCTGAATGCTTCAGAAACCACATAAATTAGTTCATGTTCATTTTGACAAAGAAAGTGGTTTGGGACTGCAGCGACTCATTTCTATTGATGAAATTGGCTCACAAGAACCTCAGGCGTGTCATTTTACCTTGTAGAGCATCAGATTTCAATGTAAATAATCACAATTTCATAGCACTTAACTCCTGAGGATAATGATACTAATTTAATGGTAGGGTTTTGAAACCCTGGGGAGGGACATGTACTCTATAAAAGTATATTAATGGAAGAAGAAAGCTCAGACCTGATGTCCTTTAATAGATATGACACCACAACTTCAATTTTACTTCAATTTACAGAGACGTTGACTATGTTTTGAATACAGTAGTCCATATGTAATTTTCCCACACAAAGATTAGGAGACATGTATTTTACCTATGAATGTCATCTAGGTGTCCCTGAGATGAAAAACATAACAGCTTTACAGCTGTGAGTGGCACTATATCACTCAAGACCAGACTCACCCCAGAACACAAATGATTACCTGTAACACTCAATAGGTTGTGGTGGTGAAGGAAGGTCCTGACCTGCCCATTGGTGCACTCTGTTTCTTGTATAGAAATTCAGTTCAGATTCTAGGAAAAGCAGCAAGATGCTGGTAAATGTTATCATCCTGCAGGGTCCAAGAAGCTAGAGATACGAGATTCCAGGTGTTCACCACCCTTGTTATTATTGCAGGAAAAGCAGCTTGGATGAGACACTCAAAGAGTACAGAATCCAAAAAAAAAGGGTATACAAGGTTAACAACTTTTTTTGTTCAGGAAGTCACTCCTTGGATAGTGCAACTTCATATAAAGAAGGCATTTGAAAGTCCACTGAAATGTTTTCTATCTTAGTCTTGTCTTGCTATTAATCTCTCTTTTTTTTTCTTTTCTTTTTCTATGATGTGTGAGTGCCAACATAATGGAGCACTATAAATCACAGTAAGAAGTAAATAGTCCCATTTAATCTTGCAGGGGAATATTAAACTTTCACGACCCCTAACTTCCTATTATTCCTTCACAGGCCTATTGAATAGTTCATCTGCTCAATGCTGTGCAGGACTAAACTCACAGTAGATGAGGCTTAGAAAAGCAGACCCAGATGCCTATTATCTACATGCCCACTTTCAGTCACTCTCCCATCTGACTTTTACCAAGTCTTTCTAAAACTAATGAAAAATCATGTGACAGTTCAAGTGTGATGTGTTTCATTTCTGGAATCATCTGATGAAAGAATATATGTGCCATTGTAATTAAAGGCTCTTTGAGCCCATCAGTTGAGTTTGGAGGCAGCACACAGGAGCCTGTGCCGTATGCTGGGCAAGACAAATCACAGGAGACTTCAAATGTACATGCCACTCTTTTCTCTTACAGACCTTCCCAACTCTCCTGTTTTCATATTACATTTCCTTTGGGGAAGAGGTTAAAACCAAAACCTCTCTCTGTGCTTTCAAGAAGCTCAAAATGTGAAATTTTTGGACAGTGTAAAAGCAGGAGAGAACACCCGAGGCTTCCTGTACTCCCCAAGATCATCCAGAAGAGCATGCTACCTCCTTCCAGTTTCATTTTAAGGAGTCAGGCTGGGGATGTGGGGAAAAAAATGGAATGAAATTATTTTTACCTTCCTTTTCTCCTTTTCTTCTGTCCCAAAACAGTGATCAGCTCATTACCAAAAGTACAAGGGTTGTTACTGCTGGGTTTTGCAAAAGCAGAACACCTTCATAAAGTGTACCTGAATTTGGACACATGACCATACCTCGCACCCATGAAACTGAGTTGAATCATGGCAGGTGTTAGAAAAAAATAGATTATTTTCAGCTGTCTTTATTCTCTTGCAGGGCTCATTATTGTGAGTGATTAATAAAGTGTTGTTTATTAACAACAGTTAATAAAGGGCTTCTCTGGTGTCCTTGCAGTTCTCTTTAGATAACATCTAGGAGAACGAATCAAGCAATTAGCCAGTTAATGTGCTGTGTACTTCAGATAGATGGTTGGTTGTGCTTTTCCTTGCCCTGAATCACACCAGAGCCATTTCACTTATCAAGGGAGCAGAATTGCTCCCAGGAACACCATCCTCATTCATTATTTATATATAGAGCATGCTCTTATATCGCAGCAGGATCTGTCTAGATCCACTCTGTGTTGTGGTGCCATCTCCTTGTTGGGAGGACATAACAGTTTGATAGGCAGGGCAATGTTTCTGGCATTCTCAGGAGCAGTGAGAACTTCAAACCCTGGGAAGAGAGAGGCTTTTGCATTCATCAGTGCAGAAGCTCCCACTGAGTGGGAAAAAACCATTTAACAGGATACCCAGTTTGCATAGAAATCATAGTTTGCCCCTAGTTTGGACATACAAAGTTCACATCCTTGGAAGTTCAGAGGTGCAGGAGGTGCATTAGGCACAGGATTAAAACTCTCTTTATATTGTAACTGGAGGTTGGAAGAAGAGGGTAAGGCTTTGGAGGGGAAGGGAGATGGAGGGGGTAACCAGTGAAGCTCTGAAAGGACTGGCGCCTTCTTGAAGCCCCTGGCCTTCTCCAGAATGCCTGGCAATGCAGCAAATACAATCCCTTCATTTCATGCTCTCTCCTGTCCCCATTAGAGTATTCCCCAAATGGTGTTAGAGACTGGCACAAAGGGCAGCATTATGTCTGGGAAGTAACTGGTGTGTAGCTGGGTCCAGCTGAAAGAGAAGGACAAGCGAAAGCACTTCCCTGGGACAATGAGAGGCTTTGTGTCTCAGGAAACTTCCCAGTCCATTAGCATCTGGGGAGGACAAGGGCCTTGTGTGGTGGGGAGGAGGAGAAGTGGTGGCCCTGTCTGTCAGTGGCTGAGGGCCCTGCTCTGGCAGGACCGAGCCTGAAAGGGCGGATTCATGGGCAAGCAGCCCCAGTGTCCTGCTGGCAAGGACAGACCACGGCAGGGGTTAGGAACTGCTGGGCTGAGCTGGGATATCAAACACCTTTCTGACCTCTGGCTGTGCAGCAGCCCAGCCTAAATTCTGTCCTTTCTGCTGGCAGGCAAAGGAGGACAGGCTTGTCCAAGGGAAGCAAGGTGGGGAATGGTGGGGGTTCCCTCTGCATCCTCAGTCCTGGATACTCTCATTGTTACAAACGACTCAGACCCTGAGTGGGAATGAGTTATAAAAATTTTATTGAGAACAATAAAAAAATTCACAAAGCAGAAAGGACAGCACTTGGAGCATGGTCAAACACCAGAGGCTTGAACACAAAATGGCAGCTCTTTTATACCCCTGTTATTGCATCAGCTTGATGCATATTGACTTTGATTTTGCATAGTCTCACCCTGTGTCATCACTGTGGTCTCCAGGGTTATCACTGGGTGAAATTCTGCTCCTTTCAAGGTCGTGTCTCAAAGGTCTGGCCAGCAAGAGTCTGTCCAATGTAAACTCATAAACCCACACTACAACATACAAAACCATCCTTGTGAAAACCAACCTCACAACTAGGCCATTGTAACAACATCAACCACTCTACAACATATCTCATTACCTTAATATTAACAACATTATAATATTTAATTAATAGAATAATATCAATTCATATAATGCCCAGCAAAAACCGACTTCCATTAGCTTGCTTCTCACACTCATCCTCAGTCAGGACAGGCACAACTGAGGTATCATCTTCATGGGCAGCTCCTGGGGAGGGTGAACAGTCATCTTTCTCCTGCACAACTTCATACACAGCCTCCAACAAACTTGAGTGAAAATAATCTTTTGGGGGGAAAAATGTACCAGCATTTGCTGAACAGAACTGGCATACACTTAGAAAGCATTGATATTTTTCCTCTATTTGTGACAGTTTCAGATAATTTGCACATTCTGAGAGGCACTGCAAAGCTTTGCTATGCTTTTAACAAAATAGATGTTTGGTCCATTTTAAGACGCACTGGAGTTTTCCTTTTTGTAGCAACTTTTATACACTTTGCTCTAAAATCATTAATATATTCCTCAAAATTCCACATTATAATACAATGTAAATTTTGTTTTTTCATCCATCAACCAGTTCCTCTGATCCAAAAATTAGTTTCTCCTTTTCAAATGGCAAATTTATTTTGTGAAATCATCACCACCACTGCACAGGACCAAAAGGTTTCAGGTCCTCTCAGGAGACAGTTTTCTTTTGTGGAGTTCATGTTCTGTGGCCTTTTCTAAGCACCACCCATGAAATATGCTTTGATGTTGAAGAGGTTTTGTGGAGCAATACAAATCCTTGTCAGAAATACCCAGGACTTAAAACAGTAAGTTTGTCTCTAGTTCTCCTTTACAAGCACTTGAAAGTGGGATGGACTTAAGTTTTTTCAGGAAAATCTCCTTTCAAGAAAGAAATGGATTTGTGAACCCAAAAGGCCTTTACCATTTACAGGAGGCGAAAAGAAGTGTACTTTGTTAAGAAAACATGAAGTCATGTTTACATTGCATCAGTAGGAGATCCACCGAGTCTTTGGCACTAAGGAGCTGAAATACAAACTAGCACTGCCTCAGGTCCTGTGCAGGGAGAGCCCATTTGGGATTGGGCTACAGTAGGTGCACCTTCCAGTTCTGCTTTCCATGGAAGAAGTCCAGAGAAGCACAACAAATAGGATCAGTTTGCTTTCATACATCAGTTCTGATCTGACCAAATGCCCAAGTTTAGCTGTGCCTGATCATTAAACACATCCGTGGCCATATGCACACTGTCTTGGATTCTAAGCTGTTTTGTGGGAATATAGAAATATTTTATTCTTGGAGCCAGAGGGAGCAAAAACATCTAGTCTCACCATCAACATGTTTTCTTAACTTTAAATAAGGTTAAGAAAGGGAGTAATTCAACCGTGGCCACTCTAATTGGCTACAAGTATAATCCAATAACCTAATTTCACCCATATTGTTAGTTGAGTTAATTGGACCTGCACAGCCACCAGCTAAATATATTGGTGTATGCAAATGGTGAAACTAATTTCCTTCATAAACCTTTCTTCTGCCAAAGTAGGAATTAGGTAGAAAGGGTGGGGGGAGAGGAGGCTGTGCTGACGTTGTTACTTCAAAAGATCAATTCTCTTCCAATTATTTGCTCTCTTTAGATAGGCAGGACAGAAAACATCATTAATTCCCTTAAATAGAGAGGGGGAAGGGAAGTAATTTCATTTCCACTTGAAGAGACTGCAGAGCAGAAGTGATCAGGCCTTTAGCATCTCAAATCCAGATGGAGTTCACAGCCCCTGGGTCAGCCAGCCCCAATTTCTTTGCAATATTTGGAATGAGGGAACCTGCACCAAAATGAGTTCCTGGGTATTGCAAAGACTTGCATTTCCTGGAGGGAGAAGGACAAACTGATCTTCACTCTAACATTAATTTCAACAGGATTAATATCTTTTGCAGTAGAGGTTTTATAACTTGTACCATGCTATGTATCAGCCAAATCTGTTTCCAGTGTTAGCTTGAGGGCCTTCCAAAACATCTCCTGGAGTCTGATGAGGGGGGCTGGCAGTCAGGCTCTGTGTCCAAGTGTCCACACCTAGAGTGATGAGCTGAAGACATTCCTGCTCATAGCCAGGAGTTGGACCAGATGACCTTTAAAGGTCCCTTCCAACCCAAACCATTCTAGGATTCCATGATAATTTCTTTTTTGCCATCCAAATAGGGGGCAGCATTAGAAAGTGAAGGACTGATGTGAAGCCAGCAAGCTTACTCCAGCAAGCAAGGACCTGATGGCAGCAAGGTTAAGTAACTCCAGTGCAAAGCTGACCTTGTGGAGGTGAGGACCAACAACCACATCCATAAACTTTGGCTTAAAAATATTGGCTTAAACCTTCAGGGTTCCCTGTTATTATTCAGCTGATATTTTGCATTTTCTTTTTGCTGCTTTTCAGGATTCATGACCATGTCTTTACAGCACATCAGTTCCATGTACCCTCTCCATCACACTTGGTTATTAAATTTCTTTTCTCTTGCAGGATGAAGGGGTTTGGGGTGGATCACCTCTGATGCTCTGTACTTGCCTCATGCCTCCACCCACAAAGTTGGCTGCAGCCATGAGCGTGATAGCAGCAGCAGCATGTGCTCATCTCGGTTTCCATCTCTCATAGGCAGTCCCAAATCAGGGGATGTGCACATCCTCAGGTGTCTTTCAACTGACTTTGGAGCAGGCCTGCTGTGAGTTGGGACTTGCACTGTGTGGGGGAAGGAAGAGATGCTGCCTGTGATTACTATTTGAACTTGATAAGGGGATGAGAAGGAAAAGGAAAAAGGAGTTTTGAGGCAGTTTATGCTTTCCACAGTTACACTTGAATTTCAGCCCCTGCTAATATTCCCGGGGAAATCACAAGTCACATGCATACACACACACAGAGGTTTAATTTCAGCAGTAAATGAAGTCATAATGCAAACAGAAAGCTAACAGCAGGGAAGGCTATGCTTGGCCAGGTCTGCTCGTACTACAAGTAATACATATGCACCAGTGCAAAAAACTGGCCCCAGAGAGCAGTTAAGTCTTTCTAGCAGAAACACACACTGAGAAGGCAACCGTAACTTTTAACTACAGCTTCCTACAACAGAAAGTGCTGTGGTCTTTAGTATTGGGAAGGGAAGGGATGAGGGAGAGGGAAGATCTACACAAATCAGGTTGAAAATCAGCCTGCTTTTAGTGAACAGAGGCACCAGGGCAAAGAGACATTTACAATGAAAATATTAGATTTACCTAGTCTGAATTTTGTACGTGTTTGCACCTGAATGTTGGAAATGGAGAAATTACTGCAGTGTTCTACAGAGGGATGGGTGGGGAAAGTCACAGCAGAGAAGGTTGTGGCATCACCTCTGCCTCTGAAGGCTGAGGCTGAGCTGACACCTGGGAGCTCCTAACTGAAGGAAAGTGTTTATGGGTTGGTATGGTCCACCATGGGCTGGGCCAGGTCTTGCACTGGAGAAGCCAACGGTGTTCCTGTGCTGTACACAACGAGGTCAGGCCTAGTTTTGTTTTGTGAGCTTGAGAACTGTGTGATTCAGGCATGGGAACCCTGTGTACCTGGAAATATGAGTGCTAGGCAGAGTGTGAGTGGGGCATAACCTGATCCCTGTGGAGCAGCAGAGTTGCCTTGAGGTTTACTCAGCTGTGGCCTGTGTGCTGCAGGGCTGCCAGCCAGGGAGGAGCAGAGTGGGGCACAGCCCCTGCTTCCTTTGGACATGGCCCAGGCTCTTGCAGAAACTCTGCCTTCTCCCCTCTCTGGGTTGGGCTGTGGATCTGAAAGCTGAGCATGTTCTCTCTGAGGAATCCAGGCTGTGCCACAGTGTCAGATGTGGTGGTGCTGGGGACAGGATCTGAGAATACCTGAGCACGTGTCCTGTGAGTTATGTGAGGTATTGTGTTGGGTTTGGCTGGAGCAGAGTTAATTTTCTTCATAGTGGCTGGTGTGGGGATTTATGTTGAACACAGATTTGATAATATAGAGACATTTTTATTATTGCTGAGAGGTGCTTACACAGACCCAAAGCCTTTTTTTTGCTTTTTGTATTGTCATGCAACTGGTCCTTTTTTAAAAATAAGACTAAATTATGAGAACAAAGAAGATATGAAGTCAGGGTGTTTGAACCATTCTGAATTTTGTGAAAAAGTTTACTTTTTCCCCCACAAGAACCTAACACTTGAAATACATCATACTGGGATGGGAAACCTTGAAAAATTTTCCAGTGACAAATCATTATCCATTAACAACAATTACATATCAGGACAGCTTTAAAATGTTCTTTTTCTTTCTTTCAACTTCTCTTACTCCAGTAGCAGAGCAAGCTTTCTTGTTGGAGTCTTAAGCAAACACTGCAAATATTTGGAGACCCAAATGACTAGATTAACAGTGATGCCATCATTAATAGCAGTGACAAGAAAGTGTCAAGGTTGCAATTTTTTATGTTTTTTAATTGGGCCTACATTTCTATTGTCAAAACATTTACCCAAGGGTGTGATTAATAATAATAGGTGACAGCTCCAATTATCCTCAAACTTATTAGAAAATATCAGTACTCAGATATAATCTTTAAAAGCACATCTTAAGCTGCTTTTACAAGTGTACTGTGACAAGAATAAATACAGAGATAAAAATTTGAATTAAAACTCCTGCTTATTTTAATCAAGGTTTGTTTGTTCTCTTCTTTAAGCATCATGGAACCAAAATGTTTATGTATACATCAATACTTATCTGAGGATCACCAAACATTTTGCCTGCAGTTTTACTGGGTTCTTTAAATCAGTCCCTGACACGGCCACGACATTGAGAAGCAAAGTCATCTGGTGCTGTGTTAGTCATATGCAGCCCATCAGAGTTTTTGAAGAATAAAAATAAAACTGCACAACCCCTAAATAAAATGGAATGAAAACCTGAGCTATCTTACACATCTGAGTCAGAGGCTTTCCTTTGCAACCAAATAAAAGCAAGCTTTGTGTCTCCATATGTTTTGTTTCCTTCCATCTTTTCTCTCATGGTGCGTGGTGGTGCATTTATCTTTTTCCTGTTGGTTGTTTGCAATCAGTTCATGTACCACCTTCTCTTCTCCAAAGGAAAAGCTGTTGTTCATGGCCCCAGGAAGAGATGAGTTTTCTGGCTGTGGGATTGGCTTTGTAAAGGATTTAGGAGAATTTTTTCTCACCACTGGCAAACCTTGTAGCACTGTGCAAGGCAGGACGTAGTGCAGGTGCCAATGGCCACAAGACACCTTCCAGAGCCAATTCCTGATCTTTATCCAGGAGTTTTTCCTAGTTCTTTACAGATGAAGGATCCATAGCTCCACCTGTCTTCTCTTCAAAAATTTTAAAGGCTTTAGTGACATTATGAAAACAACCTTAGTACTGTTCAACTTTTTAAACTTTTTTAAAACCTTGGTTTCAAGCCTACCATTTAAACCAAGAAGCAACATACATTTTGAAGTGATAATGACTAAATCAGGGGAAAAAAAACTCCACTCTTTTTGGGCCCCAAAATGTTTAAAAAATCAGTTCTCAGACATCTCAAGTATTTCTGTGACAGGTGTGTGGTTGGCAAGAAGAACAAGAGCTTTGTTTGATCCATAAATTATTGAAAGGATCCCAGATCCAAGTGCTCCATCTGTGTTATTTTTAATTAGGATGTCTCACAGGAATAGTGACCATGCAAAAGTCATGAGCTTCCTTGAAAAAACAGCTGAAATCTCCTTACTTTAAGGGCCCTTGGGCAGCATTTCACTTAAACATGTATTTGTCATTCACTGAGTGATGAGTTGTGCTGACATACAGGAGATTCCCGAGATACTGAGGGCTGGGCAAGTGTGCAAGTACTTTTGTCAGTTTAAGAGTTGGGTCATTAAAAATATCTCATCTATGAGCTGTGATTTGAGTTGATTTTGTTGGGCATTTATTTTGTGTGTGTGTATGTGTTTGGTTGGTTTTTGTTTGTTTGTTTGTTTGTTTTGTTTGTTTGTTTGTTTTTTAAATTAAGAACCAGGTAGAGCTTCTCTAAAGGGAGGGAAGGAAGGAAGGCAGGAAGGAAGGAAGGAAGGAAGAGAGGCAGGGAGGGATTGGGAGATGTGCATGGTGGTGAGCGGTATGAAAGGACTCTGAGCCCTAAAGAACTGCATCTAACATCCTTCTGCTGCTTATTCTGCACTTTGGTTATGTGAACATCCTGTTCCCCTTTCTAATCCCACTAAACCATGTGTGTCATTGATTTCCCATGCAGTAAAGTCAATATGTGCTGCTTAAAGTCTTACTCCCTTTTATATATTGTTTTAATTTTGCTGCCAGTCATTTTTATTGACCATTGCTTTTGTATCATAAGGCTGAAAGAGGCAAAGCATGCAGTTTTCTGGGTTGTTAATCACTTACATATTTACTAATCCCTCTCTTTTTTGTTGCTTCTTAATTTTCTTTGAATTTTCTTTTTGTGTGCACAAGTGAAAGCTAGTGGAACTTTGAGTACATGGATGTCATCCCCCTGTGTTGGGACAACACAGCTGACATACTGCAGTGGCACTGCAGCTCACAGAGCTCCTCAGGGTGATTCCTCTTTACCCACCAACCTCCCTGTGGGTGGGAAGCAGTGACCTGGCTGCAACAGTATAGGCAGCATATCACACCCCAGTCATATAAATCCACTGGGTAAATGTTGTTACCTTGAAGACATTGTTTTGGGAGATGAATATCTGAAAGATGAAAAACAGCATCAAGATTCAAAAGGTGAAAATGAACTTTTGGATATTACAGAAATTAGGAAGAAAGAATAAGAAGCTCTCTAGCTGAGAAGCCTGAATGAGAATCTATCAGGCAGCTGCATTATCAATCTTATTATATTAAGCATAAGTGTAAACACTGAAAAATTCATGAAGCAGAATGAAACAGTAAAGCCTAGTTAAAACCCAGAGCTCCAGTTTGATATATGCAGTGCTGACAGGATAAAGTGAAAGGAAAGAAGGAGAAAGAGCAAGGGCAGTTTTACATGCTCTTCCCTTCACGGATTTTTTGAGATGATTTGCATTCATGGGGTTCAGGTGCTGTAAAGTCAGTCTGTGCATACAGCATAGTGCACGTCTCACTGATTCACTCTGGAAGTTCCTCTCCCTCCCCTCTTGGCTGCAGGGAGTGTTTCCTTTGGTCAGACTGTTCAAAACTACGGCCCTGGTTACTGTAGATGAGGGCTGGACTTACCAAAAGCCAAGAGTATGAGCAGAGAATTTAGACATTGGATGAGGGAGTCACATTTGGCTGGGAACCCTGGGAATGAGGCCATGAAAGCGGCAGTGTGGCCATTGCTAGGAATTCAACTCCTCTGTTGCAATGGGCTCTACTGGACATGTGAAGGCATTTCAGCCTCAGTAGATGCAGAAATCCCATGCTTTGTATCTCAGTGTATACACTGTAGCTCCCTGTGGTGAGCATCATGTGGATATTGCAGTGTGAGGGGCATTCCAGTCGATGGGATCTCAGATGTACTACCCATGGGCTGTGGGGGATGAGCCTCTGCAGGTCTAGGGGTGTGTGTGTGTCTGTGTGTGTGGGCAAGATTCATCTCCAGTTTTATTCACTGTGTTTGCTATTGGGATTTGATAACAAAGGCTGATAAAAACTTCCCCTGCTCTGTGGCTGTGCAGACAACACCAAAAACAAGGAGAGGGTTTGGACCTTTGACTCCAAGAAAGCATAGAGCCTTTTAATACTGAGGCTTTAAAGAAAAACCCTGCATAAAAAAAAGGAGGGGGAAGTAAAAAGAGAGAACTAGCAAAAGAGGTTGTGTGGAACAAGACAACACACTGACAGAAATTTATGGAAATGGTGGTGAATAAGCCAGTTGGATATTACATATCCAGGCAAAGCAGACAAATGAAAGTTATATTGGAAGTTATTGGTGTCAAAGATGAGCTGAGTGTTTTGCAAAGGAGATACACGAGGTAAAAGTAGTACAGGGGCAATTTCCTTGAGTTAGGGGTGTTCAAAAACCAGATCTTTTCTTTTTTGTGTCTCACTTTCCTTTATCTAATTTGGGCTGTTCTTTGCTATTGCCCTTGAGGCCCCAATGCACACAGCACAGCAATCAGTTCCCTTTACTGTGGGTGGAGAGAAGGAAACCTCTGGAGGGCTTTTCCCTGCCCTCTCCTCCTACCCCATCAGACAGGGCTCAACCTGGGCTTCATGGATATGGGCAGAGAGGTCTCCTCATGTCAGGGCTTTCTTTAGGGCCCTAAATGTTGGAATGAAGAGATTTGGGGAAATCTAGTCCTCAGGAACCTGCTGAGGCACTGCACTCTCATTGTCCAAATCCTCCATAAATACATAGTACTGGGAGCAGTTTTCCTCCTGAAGCACTATGATGGTTGTTTCCTTCATTGCCCACAAGGCACTGTCATCCCCAACTCTGCTGGCCAAAACAAACCTTCTGTACTCAGATCAATATGCCTTCCTTCTCCTTAACTGCAGGACTGGGAGATGAGGTACAGAATGTAGTCCTGCATGCAGGGAAATATAATCCAGGCAGGATTTTTTCCTGGAGATAAAGAATATTTTTTTCTTTCTTCCCACTAAAGATGAAGTGCAAGAGTTTTGAGTCTGTATTTAAACAATTTAGTGGTGTGAGTGTTGACATGGGATTTGTGGCATTTGGTTTCTAATCATTGTATCAGATCTGTGTAAGACACTGAGGCCTGAAAAATCATCTTTCTCATCTATCCTAAATGTTGCAAAGTGGAGGAGACTTGTTGAGGCAGCCAGGCAATGAGTCAATCAATCAATCAATCAATCAGTCTCAGAGTACCTGTTGGTTAAGGATGTTACTTTTGATCTACACAGAACTGAAGATGATCCAAACCCACAGGCAACAACATATCAAGGCTCAAGAATGAAGTGAAAACCAGCAAAGGTTCTAAAAATTAAGCAGAGAACCAAACCAGTAGCTACCTTCTGATGCCAGACTTTTAATGGGTATATATGTGTATATGTGTGAGAAACAGACACACAGTCATGTACAGTTTGTTTAATCAAACTGGTTTATATTCCTTAACCACGTCTCAAAGACAATGTTAACAACTAGCAAAAGCTGAATAAGTCCGTGACAGATATCCCTTAGTTCAAGACTGATATTGATGCATTTTGATAATTTGTCTTTGTAAGTGGCATGATAAAGTAATGGAACCATTCAGAGTGTTCATCTGTTTTCCACCAGGTGGACTTTTGCTGCATGGTTAAGCCCTAAATTCACCTACATGGTGAAAAGTGGCTATAACCTGTAGGGACTAAATAAGCAGGAGTTAAGCTTCATTACCTGAATTTACTCTGGAATAAAAATAATGGTACCATTTTATTATAAACAAGACAACTTCCTCTGTACATATAGTTCTGCCTAGAGGTCTGTACTAGCTCTGAAAATACTGTGCATATTTTTCAAGTAAAACATGAAATCTATTTACATGTTATGACACCTTAATTTGCAACTCATCAAGAAATCCACTGATTTCAAGGCTGCAAGTGTGAAATAATTTTCTCCTTTGCACAGTTGGCATTTTTAGACCTTTCTCAGTTTTCACTTGACTGAGGGATAAAGACATTTTATAGGGTTAAAATCCTAGTTTGATGTTGTTTCTTTCAGTGGTAAGACCTTCTTTGATGAAGACTCTTAGTTATTACATTGACTACACAGAGCCTCCAGTGACATGGTGGGCAGGAGCATCCCTGTTTTGCTCAGACTTTTTTCTGTCCTTTGTCTAGAACTTTACACGTCATGCCAATTGTTCAGGTTGTTCAGAGGGACAGACACTGACCTTATATATGGCATTTTGATAGCTTCACCATGTCAGCTTTCATCTTTACTCACATTCTTTAAAAGTGACTCATTGTGGAGGAAGCCCCTCGGTAAGAAAGGTATGTTATTTAGTGCTGAATAATTGCCACACAGTTTTCTGTCCACATTTTTACACACTGACCCAGTCCTTGCACACACACACGCACTCATAGACAAGCACATTTACTTAGTAGTTTCAGACATCTGAGCAAATAAATCAAAGACAACTTTTCAGGCTCCTTGATATTCATGAGAGGCCGTAGAAGTGTGTTCAGCCTTCTCTCAGGCTGCAAAGATGAGTGAATCAAGACTCTGATCCAAACTCCATCAGGGTATAGGGAGAGGAGACACATCCCTGACCTGCTTCAAGGAACAAAAATATATGCCAATGAACTGTGCTCTTTATGAGAGACATTCAAAATTCTTACACTGTCTTCAAATGAGATTTAGAAAGCGGAGAACCCATAATTTTAGTAATCTCCAGGTTTATTTTCATTTACTAGTCCTCTGGAATTCCTTCATTTTGGCTAGCATGAATAATTTTAAACTAACCTTTCCCTAAGGAATTGCCTTACAGTTCCAAAATCCTTGAGAAGATGTATGTTCTGGAAATACTGCCATGCTCTGTCTCCAGGCTCAGGAGTTTTGCAGTATGCACAGCAATATGTGGGGTAATTGATATTTTTCCCAAGTGATGTGATGAGTCACTGCCCTCCCAGGGATTTCTGCATCCAGGCTTGGCATGAAAAGCAACTTAAATTGAAGTTACCAACAAGAAAACATGCTGCACAATTTTGTTGTGTCCCTTTTATAAAATCTTGGAAAGAATGCCACAACATTTTATTTGCCCTCTTGTGAGTTATTAAACATTTAACAATTCCAAACTCTCCTTCTCCCAAAAATAGACATAAAAGACGACTGATATATTATCAAATGTTGGGGATAAGAAATTTTGATGCCATTACAAACAGTAACAAAGTAAATCCTTCAGTCCTGCCAAATTCCAAGTCATCGTATCAGTTCTGGTTTTACTCAGGTTAGTTCACCAATTATGGGGAGATAATGTGAAAGAAATTACATTGCTGCTGGCCCTGGTTTTCCATTAGTCTGAAAATTGCAACATTCTGATTTAGTAGCAGTTTATATTCACTTTGTAGGGGTGCAACATTGCAGTCTCACTAGCTGGAAGGGAGATTAATTCATACTAGCCAAGAATCCGGCCCTTAATGTACTTAGATGTACTTTTGGTAATGAGCAAATTGATTCTGATAATAGGAGAATCAACCCAAATAGCACAGGAAGCTCTTAAGGCCAAGACCTTAGTAAGATTCAGAAAGAAAAATTGGACATTTACGTGGATAATAAGTTTATACAGAGTCAGTCTGTCTGTAAACCTCCACCATGTCAAACCGACCCTCCTGTAGATTTTGGAGAGCTTCTCCCAACTCTGATTTCCATTAGAAGTAGCTGCTGGTATGAGATTAAGGAATATGATTTGGACCCCTTACAATTTGAGTACCATTCTAAGTGGATAAGGTGGGCTTTGGTGTCTTTGAACACGACAAAGTGACAAAGCACAGCCCTTGTGTTAGAGACCACCAACTCAGGTGGTGAATAGCACCCTCTGTGCCCCAGGCCTCCTTCAGTTTGGGCAAGCACATTTTTCCCACTGGATCTGACAGATATTTCACTCTCTGGCCAGGACTTTGTTCCAAGGTGTTGGTGTTTCAGGGAGAGCTCAGTACTTTGCTCAGTACCAGGAGCCAGTACTTTCCTGGAATCACTCTACCTGCCATGGGGCTGGGTTCGAAGTCACTTGGGTGTGACTGCACTGAGTCAATGCTCCATGAGAGAAAGCCAGGAAGAGGCAATTCTTGCATGTAGTCTGAAGACAGTACAAAATATGATGCAGTAGAGGTTAACACACACTCTGTGAGGTCCCCATGGAATCTGATTTTATACTGGGCTACATTCCAGTCTGTTACTACCTTCTTGTTTGAGCAGGCATAAATTCCTTGTAAAGTCATTTTGATTTTTGCATCTGACAAGTTATTCTTGCATATCTGCTATTTTCCTGTTCCCATCCATATTTTTCTTACAACGATGCCTATCCTTTTATGCCCAACATGATCATGCTGACAACCGCCAGTGCTTAAGTTGAGGCAGAAATTACAACCAAACACAGCAATCCACATTTCCATTTCAACCCCGATCTGGGAGTAGGAGATTGCAGCAGGACCTTCATTTCCCTTGTTAGAGCTGCAGCATTTGGGGCTGATGAAGTTGGCAGTAAACCTGTCACAAATGAACCTTGCCCAATATATTATCTATCATGGCAACATAATGAACATCTGGTGGGGATTGGGATCTGTATGCAGTGAGGCAGCAACTATTACACTGCTGAGCTGAAGTGCTTTGATGTTCGCTGTGCTTGGTGAGCGCAGCGATGAGAAAGTAGAATCAGGTTTCACTGATCTTTTCCTCACACTCATCCGGGACAGAGACCCAGGCTGCTTGTGGGCCCAAAGGGCTGTGCAAGGTGCACTGAGAAATCAGTATCTCAGCCTGCCAAGCTGCCAAGCAGCTGTGCACCCTTTGCTGAATCTCTCGGAAAATAAGGGTCTATGATGAAGTAAGATCACAAAAAAGATTCACTTCTATACTCTGTCATGACGACTTCTGTCAGCTGACTAGAGAAAAGATGTTTCCTTCTGACTCCAAAACATGTAGCACAATTGACAGGTGAGCCTGGATTCAGAGGTGTGCAGTGTTTTGTCACCCACTGCTACACTGACCATGACAGAGGATCTGCAGGGTACATAAGGCCTTCAGTTCTGCCTTCCTGGAGGCTTGAAAACACATGGATAATTTATGAACAACTTAAGCATGTGAAAATGTCTGCACTGTGTGAAAACACAGCAAGTGCTTTCAGGGTAAAATGTCGTAAGAATAGTGAAATCTTTGCATGAGGGATTGGTCATTGTCACCTCTTTCTGAAGGATCTTCAAGAAAGGAGCAGAATGAATGTCTTTTAAAGCAGACAGGTGGGATAATTAGTCTCTCTCTTAAGTGACTGAAGGAATGGAAAGCAGTCAGTGATCAGCAGCTCATAGCAGTGGTCTGTAGAGGTTAAGGCACTGAAAAGAAAGGCTTCCTGCTACAATGACAAAGGAATACAAACAGACAGTGCAGCTACTTTGAATTAAAATAGACCAGGCTCAGTCTTACAAACTATGTGGGTAGGTTGTGTGTTCGTCTGTCTGTCTTTGTTTCCAATTCATGATAGCAATGACCCAAACCTCAACATTACCCAGACACTATGCAATACAAGCAATGTTGCAATATGGATAGACAGGGTCTCTTGGCTTTTTATTTCCGTGGCTGTAAGGCATCTGAATAGCAGCATGAGCAGCTTGGCTGAAATGCTCACAGGGAAGAAAAAGTTCATGCACTTGATGAACAAGTTCATGAGGTATCAATCCCTCTGTCCCTTTGCCAGGGATCATGTTTCTCTTTAGTATTCAGTCTAATCTTACACAGATTCCTGCATTTCCTTTCCAAGACACATCCACGTACCTTTCTGTCAAAGATCAGACATGTGGAGCTTTAAAATCTGGATTTTAAGGACTTTGTTTTCTTGAATGAATAGGTTTAGGGATTTTTATAAGAACTGGAGAACTGAAAGTGCCT
This sequence comes from Chaetops frenatus, assembly GCA_013400775.1. NCBI lineage: Eukaryota > Metazoa > Chordata > Aves > Passeriformes > Picathartidae > Chaetops > Chaetops frenatus. The sequence continues at coordinate 781,623 of VZTR01001352.1, read as the reverse complement.
CTGTGATGGAGATCACAGAGTCCAAAGACCTGTCAGTGCCAAACCTGGAAATATTATCTGTTCTTGATTAACAGCAGGGTGGAGGGAGTTAATTTCCAGTTTTTCTCCTTTGTAATGCTTCTTACTCCTGTCATTTTAAGGTGTGAGGAACATTGCCAAATATATGGGGTTTGAAAGGAAGGAGTCTGAGGTTTCCTTTAATTTGTTAAAGTCTGTCTACTCCTAATCTAATAGAAAACAGATATGTGATGGGATTTATACTGCTCCAACTTGTCTGATTTGCAGACAAAGCAGGATACAGCCGGGATGAAAATGAGCTGCAGGGAATTGTGAACTCCTCAGGGAAGATACATAGAGAAGATTTTATCTTCAGGTGGAGGTAGATTGTGAGAAAGAGACTTTTTCCCCAAAGACAGGGCAGGAAAGGGTACCCCAGGGTTTGGGGTTATCTTCTACATCAGAAACCATTCATTGGGTTAAGGAAGGCTGACGGTGCTTGTTGGACCATTTCACAAACCCTCAGAAAATGGGGCCATTACCATCAGTGCCACCCAGAGGCAACGCTGCTCAAACGACCTTTCCCACAGACAATTTTCCCAGCTGAAAGGCCACTTCCCAGCAATTGCTGAATCATCAGCTCCAGTTTACTAGAAAAGCTGTTTGCTTAGCAGAAAGGACCCAGTGGCAGTTTAAGTTCATGTCCTGAAAGGAGTTTTTATTCCCCCTTGTTTCTCAATTTTTTAAATAGACAGTGTTATGTCTCACATTTAAATTCTGGTAAATTGAGGGGTGGAATGGGTTTAAATGCGGGTTTATGCACAAATCTGGATGAGGCAGAACAACCCTCTCCATTATGCCAAGCATATGTGTGACCAAACTCTATCTCATCCAAAGACATTTCCTAAATGTGGGAAATTCCAGAGGCTGACTCACAACAGCCCTTCACAAGACAGATTTCTCCCCACACCCTGCCTCCATTCAACTCATGGCCACATAAATGCACATCCTATTCTGAGTGCAGCCTCTATTTCCTTATGACACAAAGGAATTTATCTTCTTTATAGTCAGGCAAATAAAGAGGAAAATAAAACTTAATTGTTCCAGAGTGAATATCTGCCTCTGGTATTCAGTTGCAAGAACTGGGATAATATAATTAATGTAGGTAATGGATGGATATGGAAAAAGACAGCTCTACAGACTCATTGTGTCGATGGTCACTAATCAGTATTCTAGATTATTATTATTTGTCTCCAAAGTGTCTCTCTCTCAAAGAATGGTTCACTGAGGACCACTCCTCACTACAATGTCAGGTTAATGTATTTACAGTGGCAAAGTTCTGGTAGAGGAGATACAACTTGTGCAGCCAAAATAATTCTTTTCCTGGTATTAAAACCACCTCCCTAATTGACATAAGATCTACTGACAAAAGGGCTCTTATTACAATGAGTTGCATCTGCACAGGGAGTTCTGACATTCAGACTGTACAAAGTTGAGTCATCCTGTTTTGACTATGAATGAACGGGGCACCTCTCAATGTCAGTGCAGGGGAATCCCAGTGGTACTTGTTATGCAGGAAGTTTCAACTGTGAGGTTAAAGTGTCATTTAAAAAATCTCCTTTATCTGAATGAAAATATAATGATTCCCTCTTTCATGATTTTCCCTTCCCCTTAAGGTATGTTTAGGGACCAGTGTGAAATGAGTTTCATTATCTCAACCCTTTGCTCCTTTTTGTCTGAACCAGTGCACCACTACACTGCTGGCAATGTCCTTTGGCCCACGTCACCTGCTGATTGCCTCTGCTCTACTCTGTGCTTCCTGTGTAGGTTTCCCCACGAGTGTAAAAAGGAAATTCTGCTCCTGAATTTGAGGGAATTAAGGAAAAACACAGGTTGGTGCATCCCACTGATATGGTTCGCTATTTCCATTGAGATGCTTGATTCCATTTGCACAGAATCATAAAAGATTCTGAGAATTCAGGTCTCAGAATTTTTCTGGCCATACAGAAGTTTGAAAAAATTCTCCCTAATTTATGTCTCCCTCTATGAATCCTATGAGTTCTCAGGTGAATCGTGTCAGAATGACTGAAGTAGATCCACTTCTAGGTCTTAAACAGAGCTCATGCCTTGAATTAAATTTGAACCAAACCCCACTCTAGTTGCCAAGTTCTAGGAAGGGCATGACCTTTTGGCTGGTGAGACAGGAGGTGGCCAGCTGGGATACTCCTGTCACTGACTAAAGATGTGGCTGTTTCTTAATCACCATGGAAGAACAAAAGTCATGTAAACTTGGCTCTAAGGCAGCCCTGGAGACAGCATTTACTGACCTGCTGGGACTGCCAAGGTGCTGGTCTGGCTGGGAACAGATCCAAGCTCTGCTGAGCCAGAACCCAAAACATGCTCCTTTCCACCAGTCTTAACACTTGTAAATATCACAACAGCTGCAGGATGAGGCACCTGGTACAGAAAACAGGTTAATTGTATGTAACCAATGAAGAAGTGTTACTGGCAAAGTTGGTCCTTCATATTTTATAATATTCACACCATAGTTAATTTGGGATATTATTTCTACATTAAAACCTTTGTCAGTATTGTAGCTGTGTTACACCAGCACTGTGCTTTCTGCAGGTGCAGCACAAGGACTCCAGGATATTTATACCTACAGTACTTGGAGGCAGTGGAGTATATTAAATTCCAACTCAGTGGAGATTTATTGTGTTCGAATGAACATTGCCTACAGTACAGTAACTCACAGAGATATGAGGAAACCTGCTACAGGTACAAGAATTTGCATTTCATAGTTTAGGATTGTAACTGATATAGAAGCTGGTATAAACCAGAGGCTTAGCTGTGGGACTCTGCTGAAGGTCATTTTTACTTAGGATAGATATTGCCTGGATTGTGGAATAGCAGATTCAAGCTGGTGATGTCTGACTCAAAAGAAATGCAAACAGTTCAACTGTTTTCACAATAAATATTTGCTAGAATACAAAACCTGAAATTTTGTCTTGTTCATGCTTATTTTTGTTTGCTTTCTAGTAAATGACTGTGAGATGAGAACATGTATTAAATTAGTTAATTTTAAACAGAGACCAAATAATACATGTCCCTTAACACCTTATTTTAAAATACAAGGAATGGAAGCCTAGGAGGGATATTTGTAGACTCAGAGAATAGTGACAACTCCATGCAAGTCTCTGCATGTCAAATGATGCAGCCTGTTAGGATTAGCATAGTAAAGTAAATATTTCTTCCTCTTCGGTCAAAGGTTGTATAAAGATAACCTCCTTCTTTGTGTTACTCTCTTCTTGACTCTTTAAAGTAGTAAAACACAAAGTAAGGAAAGATAGGCCTCTGAGAGCCAAGAAAGTCCATGACTTCTAGATTAAGTGAGTTTTGTTTTTCTATAGAGAAACAAGAATCACCGACCATTTCTGTGCCTTGGTCATCTCTGTCTGGATCCTCAGCATCAGGCAAAAGCTATCCTTCATCTCTCTAGTGCTAATGTCAGTGGGGAAGCTCCCATGGATGTGAATTGGGATTTGGGTCTTTGCAAATGTTTGATACATAGGTTTAGAAAGGACTATGCTGCATTCTAAGAAGTTAGATTCATTTGTATTTATATATATTTGTTATACAGAAAGATCTCATTCAAAGCAGGTCATTGGAAGTGGTGGGTGCTCATCTCACTGCAAGCCCTCCAATGACTCTCACCCATACAGAAACACTCAGCAAAAAAGCACCAGTTTGCTGGGAAAACCTCATCCCTCACCTCCTCATCAGCCTCTCCTGGTAAGAAGAGTAAAATAAAGAGCAGCAGACTTTGAGCGTGATTGAAAAAGAGGAAAAAATTTGTTCCCAGCAGGCAAAATGCTGATGACATTCTGAATAATAATGAAACATAAGATCATAGTAGGGCAAAACTGAAATTCATATTGCATGTCAAAGTATTGGTTGCATTTAATTTGTTTGGGATATTTTACTAGGCCTCTGTTTCTTACAGAATAAGTTCAAAGTTATGAAAAGTTTTGCTAGGACTAAATGCTCATAAGGCTTTGTGACAAAAGAGAATAAAGCAGAGGAAGATCTTCCAAAACCAAATAATTCCAGTTTTCCAAAGTGTGAAGAGAATATTTTATGATGGGAACTTTCAAACTACATGGTTTATATGACCCAGTATTCCTCCATCCCCGTTTGTTTTTTTTTTGTTTTTTTTTTTTTTTNTTTTTTTTTTTTTTTTGCCTTTGTGGAATTTAAAGATAAAACAAAACAATCAACCTCCTGCTTTTCAGAAAATACACAAGGCACCAAAATAAACAAGAACCAAAATCTTAACAGTTTGTGAGGAAACAGCTGTGTTGAAGTGCATGTGTTTCCCCTCACATGAGATTTACAGCACTATCTGCCAGTAAATACAGCCCTGGCTGGGGAAGACAGGATGGTGTAGCTTGGAGGTTGCCATGAAGATACTTTGCTCCTCTTTACCTGTTGCCCATTGCCCCATGGAAAACCAGGGGTTAATCACAGCTCATGGAATTGGGATCATCCTCAGGCTGCCCCAGAATTGTGTGCCTGGGCCTGTACAGCAGCTTCACTGACTAAAGAAATTCAAACAACAGGTTTAGACTATTTTAGGTTTCCAAACTCATGTTTAGTTAGTGTACATTCAGCAGAAATTTATGAAGTTTTTATTTTCAAATGAGATAGGAGTACAAAATTTACACTGGTATAACTCCAGGAACATTAATCAAGAAACAAACTCATCTTCTGATCTTTTTGTATTTCTAATCTAGAAAGAAAATGAATACGGGTAGATTTGATGATTTGTAAATATCTGTCTTTTCATTTAAATTACATTCACACAACAGATACTGATTTTTTTTATTTTTTTCATTTAAAAAACCTTACTGCATTGTGGTGATTTTTTAAAAAGAAGAAATAACCAATTTCATGAAAACAGTAAGTGTGAAAGACCAATGAACTGCAAAGTGCAATAAATCATTTCTCCAAAGAAGTTCACCTATCTCAATTTTGCTCTGTCCTGTGCTGGCTGCAATGCTGAGTGTAACTACTGAGGAAAAAAGTTACTTCATAGTTCTTTTATTAACAAGAACAGAATACGACCCACTAGCTAAAGAGAAAAATATTGACATTGCTTTTATGATATGAGAGAAATAATTTGAAAAATATAGTACACGACAGAGGTAATTTTTATACAAAGGTCAGAAAAGCAGTTAATGAAATTCTCAGCTGCTAAAACTTCTGAAGTAATACAACTATAATATTGTCCTTTTGAAAATAGAAACTGTGATTAAAAAGGAAGTATTTTGGAAAATTAATTCTCAGAGCAAGAGGGATGGTGGGAGAGATTTCCTGGTTTTACCAAAGAGCTGGGTGATTAATGAAACAAAATTAATCTCTTGTTAATCAGTGTGAGAACTAAAAAGGGATTGCCCAGCTTAACTCACAACTCATTTTAAGTGTTGAAAATCTGTAGAGATGCTAGTCTGAGAGTAGGTATTTAGAGAGAATTAATCTCTGCTCAAATCAATGAAAGTTTTGTCTTCTCAAAGGCAGGAAGGACATTTTAATGTTAAGTGAGTAAAGAAGACACACACCCCCAAGTTCCAGAGGTGGAATTATATGCAGAAAATAACTAGCAAGTAGTTTTGAATGATGAATGCATTCAAGAAACTAATGATCCTTAATGGAACTAAGATTTCAACCATGGCATTCATGGGCATATTGGTGATATCAGCATGTGGAGATCAATCGGTGGTATTTGCATTTATTAACCACTGTGTTCATCACATCTTTTCTTTTAGGAAAGATGTTGAAAAAACAAGAATTGAGGGTTTTAGTAAAAAAGAAAAAAAAATCCAAAAGCCTGTGCAATTCTCACTTAAGCATTTTGATTTTATTGGAATTTGATCAAAGTCCATCAAAATTAGTGGTTGAAGAAAATAATTTATATTAAGAAAACTGAGCAGATAATAAAGTGCAGCTTAGTTTTAAGTTTTCTATTAGAAATGGCAGTGAAAGATTAATGCCAAACAGTGCTGTACATCACTAAGCAGAGTAGAACCAGCATGTATTTTCTGATCCTCACTCATTATTTTTTTGACACATAATTTTCTTTACTGAATCTTTAGTAATCATCTCTTGTTACAACTTGAAGACACAAATATTTCGCAGATGCTTTCTGCCCCCATATTCGAAGTCTGATATGAGGAGAACACAGGTTATTCCCAGTATAAGTAAAATCCATGGGGTCCATTCAGCAGACTGACACAGTTCCGTTTTGGGAATTTCCATGTTTGGGTGGAGAGGAACGCTGTGGCTTCACCTGGGAGATGCACAGGGCAGCCCTCACACCACCCCAGGACATCATTGGCAAAAAAGTCAGAACCATTTTCTAATATCAGAACTGTTGCAAGGAGCCAAATTATTTTTTTCCATGTTTGGCAGCAGTGGATGGAGGTGCCTCGTTGGACTGGAAGCTGGTGGCTGGTCAGAGAGCAGAACTCTTGGCCCCTTACACCCAGAGGGGCAAACAGGAGGTGGAAGCAACAATTACACTGCAAAGAAATCCCAGCTTCACCAGGTGGAAGGAAAGTCATTAGCTGAACAACTTGAAGAGGAAGGAATAACAAGAAGAATGAGAAGGAAAATTGAGAGCTTTTTTAATTTTAGGAACCGACAAATCAGGGAAAACAATGACTTTGGCTAAAACCTCATTCTAGTTTAATGTGCAGGGGAGGCAGTTAATTTTTTTTTTTCAAACCAATTTATAGTTAACATTGAAAAAGGGAAACAGATGGCAATCAATAACCCTGGGAAATTGTGATGGGCAAAAAAAAAGTAACAGGAGGCTACAAATATTAGAGAAAAATCCATGCTTATAAGTCATATGGAAGATTTCCTTGTCAGTTATATTAGGTATGAAAATCCCTGCAAGAGATATTACTCTTGTGTGTAGAGAGAGATAATGAAATGTTTTTTGGTGCAGAGAAAGCCAAATTTTTTCAAAGACAACTTTTGTCCAGTAGCTGGGAAAATACAAGTGATGAGCTTATCACACAAAGATGAAGAACTTTCCAATCCATGAATAAAATGAGGATGTTAGGCAATTTCTTTTAGAGAATATTTTCTATCTGATAAGAGTCTAGGAGTTAAAAAAAAAAAAGAGAAAAAAGATTATAAGAGAGGAGCATCTGTCTACCTGATCTTAGTATGTAATTAACTTCAGCTGGCTAGGGAAACTGCAGAAGGGAAAGACAATGCTAATGTTGGACTGATATTAAAAACAAAACAAAACAGCACAAATATGATGAGATGGTAGCTGAAATGAAATAGCAGCTAAATTTATTGGTCTGCTTAGCTAACCCCATATGGCTCACAGGTACACTGGTGGAAGGGCTACACTACATTTTCAGGCAATAAATACTGAAAAGACAGAAATATAATAACCCACAATTACAGTAGATTTTTTGCTAAATTTTAGGGAGTTCATGATGGCATGATAAGAAATCATTTTGAAGTGAAAGAATTGGGGAATAAAGTCTAGCATTCTCTTTTTGAGTGTCATGAACAGGAATACATGTGTGAGGATGAGAAGTTTGATGACAAAGATCACCCTAGACAAAGGTTAAGCAAGAACCAACATTGGAAAGTTTGAAGAAAAATTTAGAGAATGTAAAGCATATTTTACTTAGACAAGAATATTGATGGTTTCAAATACTTAAAGTTGTGATTGGTGCATCAGCAGCTTTACTTGGAAATGTGCAGAGTATTGTTTCATAAAAAAAAGGGCAGAAATGTTTGTGTGCTGCATGATTTTGGGCAAGATGGATACAAGCTACAGCTGATTAAAAGCTTTACCTGCTTACTCCCCTGTTTTTGTGAGTAGGTGAAAATTTGTTTGTGCTTTTTATAAACTGCATTCACATAGAGAAAAAAAATAGGAGATATTAAGAACTTTTTTTGTCTGGAGGAGAGATGCACCACAAGAAGCAAAGGCTGAAGTTGAATTAAGACTCAAAAGAAGCTTTTCAGAATACATGGTAATGGTGATTAAATACTGGAACAAAGTACAAGGAAAGGGATAGAGACAAAGTCTCTCAGATTTTACAGCAAAGTCTGAAAGCTTTTATAGCAGACAAGCTTTAATCTGAGACAAAGAATGCTTTAGTTAAATACAAGTTACTGGACTCAGGGCTGGATAATTGGGTGGCCTGAGATATTTCAGTATGAAAACAGAGATCTCTTTTGATCTTAGCCTTGTGAATCTGTGAGTTGGATTCTATGTGATTCCTATTGCAGTGTCACCAATTTACTGCTATAATGAGACCAAGAAGACATTTGATTTCAAATTAATTTTCAGTCAAGGCTGTTTTTATTTAGAAATCCTTCATAAAATACAAACTAGTCCTCTGGTTGGTAAAAAATGTCTTCATTATCCAGAAATACTCTTTGTGCTTCTCTGGAAGTATTTTGTCAGTTTTACACTTCCCCTTTTCACAGTTTTAGTGCATATTAATGGACATTCAAGTTACAAAATAGAACTTCTCAATGGGAGCAGGCATTTTGTCAGAGTATAGGTAACAAAAATAATTTCAGAGGATACAGACTGGAACTGAAGACAAGGTGAAGGATGTAGGTTTATTCCTGTATTGAAAGCTTTGCATCATGGGAAAAATTCCTATTGTTTAGCAAAAAAAGCAAGATGAAGGCTTTGAAATGTGTTAATTCCATCCCCGCTGAGAAATGCAGCAGGGCTCCCATGGAAATGAAAGGAGCAGTGCTGGAACAGGACACATCACAGCTTTGTGTTCCAAACTAAAGTATTATCCTCCTTTTTTCACTTGCTTGGTGTCTTGTGTTCTCATTTACAGCAGTGCAGAGTGCAGTGTAGGTAGAAAACAACGTTAGGTCAGGCTTTTCCACTTTTTTATATCAGCATCTGGCAACCCATTTATATTAGCTTTACATAGCAAAAATGAGTGTGTTTATGCAATAGAAACTGCCAATGTGCTCCCAATAAGCTTTTATTTCTTAAAAAAAATTGCTAAATTCTCCTTAATATTATCCAGGTATGTTGAATTACCCCCTTNTGTCTTGTGTTCTCATTTACAGCAGTGCAGAGTGCAGTGTAGGTAGAAAACAACGTTAGGTCAGGCTTTTCCACTTTTTTATATCAGCATCTGGCAACCCATTTATATTAGCTTTACATAGCAAAAATGAGTGTGTTTATGCAATAGAAACTGCCAATGTGCTCCCAATAAGCTTTTATTTCTTAAAAAAAATTGCTAAATTCTCCTTAATATTATCCAGGTATGTTGAATTACCCCCTTAATATATTTTGCTGCAGAAAATATACAATGTAGTGGTTTCTATTATCTGTTGATGTAAAACAAAATTATTGACTTTACATTCTACACTCAATACTGTGAATATTCTGGTAGAGCTCATCTTCATCTTCATCTTCATCTCTTGTGACTTCACATCACCTCTACTGACTTTAGTGGATCCAGATGCATCACAATCTAGTCCTCTTCTTGGAACTAGGTTCCTTATGGCCTCAGATATTTGGTATATTTACAGTTGTAACACTTCTAATATTCCAGATACTTAGTATATATTTTAAAGATAATGAGGCAAACCAATTGTGCAATGTGCTATCCTGAATTACCTCCCTCACTCTCATAGCCCACCCATCAGCTTGCTATAAGCTTGATCAGCTCCTTAAGGATGATAAACAGTGTTAAAATTTGCCATATTCCTTTCTGCCAGATGCTCTGAAAAGCCTGTTAAAAGTCTATAAAACAAGCAAAATCAGTTCAGTTACGCTCTGCACTTTTTGAGCACTGCTGCTAGCACAAAAATTGATTGATTGTGCTTTGTGCTGGTCTAAATCTAGCCCTGTTCACCTGCAAAACACTGCTCTCTTGTACTTTTTTTTGTTATCCTCAGCAACACTCACTGAAAAAGCAGGGGAGGCTTTTCCTCATACAGGGATTTCTCTGTAAGTCTGGTACCTTCTTGCCTGTTTTCTCCTCTGTGAGCTAACCCCATGAAAAGGTTCCCCCCTTGCCTTAGGGACACGTCCCCCAGCTGGCGGCCAGCGTCCTGCTGCTCCTCTGCCCCTCTCCTGCACGAAGCTGCAACTTGTCACACCCCTCTTGGCACAGGGATGTGAGTGTGTGATGATGTGGGGGCTTGATGGCTCCCTTGGAATTCACCAGGAATTCTCGCTGGCTGCATCAATGCACGGCGCTCAGGGCAGTGATGTCAGGGAATGCAAGGGGAAAGCTCGGAGCAGAGGCACAGCCCAGTCTCAGGAAATCAAAGCCTCGCCGTGGTGGTTGGTAAAAAAATGAAGCAGCTGTGCTCAAATGTTTTTGGTTTTTTTTTGTTTTTTTTTTTTTTGGCAGGAAGGAATGTAAAGAATGCATTTGTCTCAGCTGTAATTGCTAAGAGAAGTAAAACTTGTAAGTGTGTTGAAAACTTTGAGGACAAAGGATTTTCAGGAAGCGTGTAATATAGAATAATTAAACCCCAAAGTGGTTTGGGCTAATGTATAGTTAATGGGAAACTAAAGGTGGGTCCTGCCACACATGTGTAGACATTATGCATCACTGCTGAAAGATGAGTGGATGTTCAAGATATCTGGAGGAAGAGTGAAGGACAGATTATGGTACAGTTGGAGTGCTGGCCACCAGCCACAACGAGAAAACCAAGGTGGAGGACAACACTCTATCTTCTGGTGAATGAGAGGAATGGAAGCTGGTGGATAAGGAAAGGAGGAATCCAGTATATATAACAGGCAATTGAACAAAGTAAAGAGAGAGGAGAGGATTGAATTAGGGTAAGAAATGTCAGGCAGTAGAAGAACACAAAAATAAATTTAAATTAGTCTGCAAGAGAGCTGGTAGGGGTGTTCAAATTTAAAATGTTGATGGTGAAAAAGTGCAGGCAAACAGCTGAGTCTCAGTAAGCAAAGCTGCGGGATTGGTGACAGAAATGTTGTTCTGAAGAGTTTGTGGGGGCTTGAGCAGTCCTGGGGAAGCAGAGGAGAGAAGTGTGCCAGGTGCATGAGAGTAAACTTTAAAATTTAAAAGGTAATAAACAGCTTTTGGAAAAGAGGAAGGGTAATAGAGATTAGAAAGAGCCAAGGAGCGTCTGCAAGCAGACTGTGAGCATATGGTGAAGGCATAAACAAGGTACTGAGCAAGATTAACCAACGTGAGCAAGGATTGCTTCCAAGAGACACGTCACATTCCTTGGAGTAGAAAACCCTGGAGGTGTTTTACATGTCTGGGAAAATATCTTGTATGTACCTGGCTGTACAAATAGTCATTCAGCAAAATCATGGAATACTTTGGGTTAGAAGGGACCTTTAAAGACCATCTAGTCCAACTCCCTTGCAATGAGCACAGACATCTTCTGCTGCATCAGGTTGTTCAGAGCCCTGTCCAGCCTGACCTGGAATGTTTCCTGGTGCTTTTCCAGAGAAGGGTTCCCAGTGTAGGGTGAAGGGCAGCTCTGCACTGCCCTGCTCTCTGCTGGCCTGTCTACTACAGCATGCAGCTGCTGCTGGATGATTTGGTGCCTCCACCTCAGTTAGCCCAGCCAAACCCATTTCTCCTGGCCCTCCTGCTCCTGCAGGCTGCTGGTTTCTCTTGTTCTGCCACAGCCTAATCCCAAGAGATCACAAAGTTCATGGTGGTGGCTGCAGGATAAGAGCCTTTGTTGAGGAGAAGAGCTAATTACTCCAGGACAGAAGAACACCTGCTGTGGAAGAGGTGACTGGTTTGGGGGCAACATTGAGGGTTGAGAGAACATGGGTTCTCTTAAAGGCTGTGAATAAATGTAACACAAGTGCCTTGCAGACAAGTGAAAGGGAGTAACCAACAATCAAAACGCCACACAGACACTCCTGACAACAATCACAGCCACTCCCAGACCTCACAAAATGCCCGTGCACACCTGGAACAGTGCCAGGGTTGCCCTCCCTATCAAACAGTCCATGGAGAGTTACTCCTTCCAGCAAGGGATGTTACAGAACAGTTCCATTTCCCTTCTCTAGCCTGGCTGAGGCTGAAGGGTGGTGAAATGCTTCCCTGAGGCTGATGGGTGGTGAAATGCTTCCCAAGGGGGTCAGCAGCTCTCAGAAGACAAGAGGTAAAATGCTGCAGCTTCAGCACGTGTTCTAATAAACAATGGAAGGCCATTATATCAGTTTGGGTGGTATGGGAGCCTTACTGGCTGCTTGAATATATTTCCTTATCAGCAGAATTCAGTCAACCTTCCCTTTTTCTTCATCTGTCTCTGTCACTTGCACAAAAATGCAAAACCCACAAGACTGAAAATTATTTTGGCTGTAAGAATGTGTTTATATTTCTGTACCCTCACTTTCATTAGTTTTCCCAAGAATTCAAAAGTTTTCAAGTTACATGCAGCAGTCACTGGGGACAATTTCAAGCTGTTAGTTAAGCAGAGGCTTGAGTTCTGTCAAGAGCAATCTATATGTTAAGCCTCTGGAATAATTTCTGCTCCAAATGAGAAATGCCCTTGAAGCCCAAGGTTTAAGGTCAAAAGTACTGCTGCTTATAACAGATCTCACTCTTCCAGTGGTTTAGTCCTTTTGAGAGGCAGTGGATGAGAGAAGCCATGTGAGTTCTTCAGTGCTCCCTTGTCTTTCACAGTGTCACCCCCAAGGGTGGGGTCTCCCCTTGGTGGGTGGGATCTCTGGGGGCTTTGCCAGGTGGTTGCTCCCAGCACTGCCAGGTCACTCTGCTAAGAAGAGTTTTATGTGATAGCCTTGTCCCAAATAGCCAGTGAGACTCAGTTAGTTTTTAGCTAACCAGTCCTTTTGTCAGGAAGTTTCTTGCTGAATATGAAGTTAACATGTATTGTAGAAAGAAATTATAACAAGCATACTGATTATGGAAAGATAATAATAAGCATATAATTCTAGTATATGATATAATTAAAAATTACAATAATCAATAGTGGTAACATTCAGTGTTCCCCCTCAGACTCTCCATTCTTCACAGAGCTGCATTCTGCTCCCAAAAAATAGAGCTAGCTCTTCATCTCTCAACAATGGATGCTTGCTGACAGGTAAAAGAGAATTTTGGTTTTATCTAGGTAGTGTAAGGTGTACAGCACAAAAAAGGAATCAGAGATTGATATCTGTACAAAGACATTATAAAAGGAAGAAAAGCAGGGCAATTATCCAGGATAAATATGTCACACACCCATACCAAAGAAGAGGGATGTAAGCACACCATAAAAGATCCATCTAATCAGAACTTCAGATTCTCAGTTCTGGTGCAAAGATTACCTTGAATAATAATCAGATGGATAAAGGAGTGGATCATTGGTGCTTGTGATGAGAGACTGTTGTTGCAGAAAGCCTCCACCTAGATCAAAATGACATTATGATTTGTGCTGTCTTTCTGATGGTGTTCTCAGTAAATTTTAACAAAATGTAGGAAAACAAACCCTTCCATCTGTCCCAGGCCATGAACTTGTCCCCATGGCTGTGAGGATGACAGAATTATTTTCAGTGCAACTTTTTTGGGGGGCGTGGGTTGGGCAGTTTCTTGATATATTTTTGTGGTTAAGGAGTTCTAAACAGGGAAGAATTGCTTTGCTTTTCTCAGGGAATTGGATATGGAGTTAATGCCTAATCACTCTTAGCAATTTGATACTCCTCAGTAATCAGTCTCCTGCTAATTGATGAAGACCTAATCCATCAGTCATTTTAAATGACCTTACATTCATATTAAAAGATAAAATTAAAAAAATTTAAAATAATTTTTATCTAATAAAAGACATTTCTCAATGCCACAAGAAAATAGCTATCAAATAAAATGGTAGACAATTATCACTTCTAGGTTTGGTTAGATGTTGTTGTTATTGTTGGGGTTTTTTTGTGTTGTTGTTGTTGTTTGTTTTTGTTGGGTTTTTGTTGTTTTTGTTTGTTTGTTTGTCGTTTTTGTTGTTGTTGTGTGTTTTTTGTTTTTGTTTTTGTTTTTGCTTTTGTTTTTGCTTTTTCCTGTATGTAGCCAAGAACAAATTCTGGGCATGTTCTTATCTTATATGCCTGTTTTTTTCTAAGCCTGGATGATCAGACAGATCATGCTGCAAAGTTGGAGGTTGTATCTGAAATCTTTGGAGGAATGGTAGAACTGATAATTCTGCTTCCAGCCTTAAACAGCATCCTCAAAGATTCAGCAGATAGTATGTAACTAGAGTTTGTATCTGCATCTTTCAGGAGTCTGTCCCAGTTCTGGCCTCCCTATGCTGTGAGCATCCTTAAAAGATACATCAAACAGCACAACATGAGTTCAAAGGACTTTGCTTGTAACCGCAATGAATCTGAAATGTACTGATGAAAGATTTATTAATGTCGTGCAAGGTAGAGTGTCCTCCTGTTAGCAGAGACCTCCTGAATCGCTGAGTGAACAGGTCATCAAAGAGAAATCAGCACGGTAATTGGAACAGCATTCTTGAGCCTAATTGCAACAGAGGTTAAGTCAGCGTCTGAGCAGGGTGTTGGATAATGACAAGGACACAAATAAAGCAGCGTTAATCGAGGCCACACCTCCCTTTCTGCTGCTGTGGGGAACTGGGATGTGTGGCTCAGGCTGAGAAATTGGTACCTCCCCGGAATTTTCAGCTGCAGTGACTCCAGTAGACTCCAGCCAAGATGTGCAGATAAAATAATTCTCCCTGGGGAGAGACAAACCTCACAATTTGTGTTTGTGGAGGTGCTTGGACAGAAACAGTGAAAAATATGACTCAGAAAATGTACTGGGATACTTATCTAGTGTGCAGAAACACACAGTGAACCTACAGAGTTTTGTAAGCCTTGGTCATGCTGTCCCTTCTGACATAAAAAGATATTTGAGGGTTAAGAGGGTGGGGATACTCACTAAAAATAATGAAAGCCACATATAGAACAGTTCATTGCTTCTGGGGCTTTCAGAAATATTATCCTGGGCTTTGACCCATCACTACAGAATTTCTACAGCCTCAAATATTCCAAGGTGATTTTAGCATTGCTATAGTACATGGACATAATTTCATTTAGCAGTCTGAAATTAATTTCTGCTCTTATTTCTAAGTCTGAAATGCAAGTTAATGGTATTGCCTAGGATTCAGCAGGGTGAAATACTTTGAAGTGTCTAACAATAGTTTCTTCTGGCTAAAAATGTTCTGACCTTGCACCTCAGGTTTTGAAGCCTTTTTTTCTAAGGCCTTTGAAGGATGTAATTTTATTCAACACATTTTGTTTAGGTGGCTAACTCATAAACTGTAACTGTATCATCTTTCCCAGGCATCATTTGTTTTCTGCCTTTTATCCCAAAGGATAAAAGTCATGGCATGGCCCAACATCTGACCCTTCTTTGCCTGATACTGCCTTCACTCTGATTCATTATTACACTTTCAAGAGCATATCTTCTGACTGTCTCCCAAGTTCTCACTTTCTCCTGACTTCTTCTGGGTTTCTCCTCTCATTTCGGTCTCTCATGGGGCTTATTGAGGAGCAGGTGGAAAAGTGATTTTGTTGGACTTTAAATTTTTTCTCCAATCTTGTCTGTCACAGTGGCCAAAACACTTAATATTAGGCCATTGATGGATTGATTTTACCATTTTGGGGGCTGATCTTGCATGTATTTTCTTTGCCTTTACTACACCCAACTCTGACAGGCCAATATTGAGACATTTCTGCCTGCTACTATCAGCCATGGAAAATGCTTTATTGATTTGTACAGCACGGGTTCTTGGTTCTGAATGTAAGCTTCACCTGATAAAGGCTCTGGAAGTAGAATGCTATTAGGCTATAAATGAAAGCTCATCACATGCTGACATTCATCCCTCTGGAAGTCAGATTGGCATGGTAACACAGCAGGTGCTCTCGTTTGGGATTCAAAGAAATCTAAAAAGCACAAAAGTAAAAATTAAAAACTCGTGTGTAAGAAATTAACAACCACAACAAAAAGAAGCAGCAGTCAGGCATGAATTTTTCAGAGCACTGTTTGGTTAACCCCAGCTTTAAAAAATCATCACTTATTTTTGCATGATAGAAAAATTCTCTGTGATGAATATTTACCAAAGGAAGTTGCAGGCATTCACCATCTAAAGTCTCCCACCCTGTTGCTTAAATAAACTTAAATAAATTCTTTTCAGGATAAAAGAAATACACAATTAATAGGTATTTTCTTACACTAGACAGAATAAGTAAATTCATCCATCCTCCCTGATGGCAGGGAGAGTTGAAGGGCTCAAAGGTCCTCAGACACTGTTGCTAGAGATGGTCCCACAAGTGTGCATCAACCTTACTCCAGAAAGGCTATTATTTATATTATATCTATAATTATTGTTGCCAACAAAGCTCCTGGTATAAAGAATTCGCAATGTCCTTGTTTAATTCCTGTTTAGCACCTTGTCCTTCTGTTTTTCCAGTTTTGCACCTGGTACCTTGTAGCTCATCCAGCTCAGTGTGCAGACACTTTCCTGTGTAGGAGTGCCAGTCCAGGGATAAAACAAGGAAGGGATGGGATGGCTCGGAGTGGCTCTGCAGAAACCTGTAACCTGATGGGCTGTGAGTGCACCTGCACCTGCTGACTCCAGTGGAGCAATGGGCCTGACAGCCATGTCCATCATCTGGAAAAACACTGATTAAAGCCAGCAATGCTATCTGTGAACTTGGCTTACTGCTCACACTGCCCTCATATGGGATATTGCAACTACCAGCAGCTCTCTCTAATCCATGTGAATTTAGATACAGCCACAGCTGCTGTAAATCCCACACAATGGTGCTTTCTCTCAGGGACTGCTTTGTTCTCCTTTTCACTTAATTTGCATAAGCCAGTTTAGTTTCCTGCTGCAACATGGCTGAATCTTGGTTGCTTCTATGGCATGGCTGCATTACTTTCTTCTTTAGGAAGGTTTTCCAAGAGCCCTAGGAGTTCTGACTTAACAGGGCTGCCTTTCAAGTTAGTTAAACATTTGTCTATCCACTCTGTGACATCTTTTTTCATCAATAACGGTTTTATATTTAGAAAATACTGCATTTCACAGCCTCTAAACAAAATCATATCTAGATGTGATACTACTGAAACCAAAGGGAAGTTGGTGAAAAAAAATCTAGACTGTAATAACTGATACAATAGACAGTGAGACTCTGTTTAGAAAATCAGAACTGTGCTCATAACACAACACAAAAAAAATGTTGTTAAAATACAAAGATGTCATTCAATACAGAAAGAAAAACTCCTGTAAATCATCAGTAGTGGTTTTGTCCAATTTTTAAATTCTACATCTGGAATAAAAGAACACTGTTCATTTTCAACACTGAAGAAATATCCTGACTCCTTGTAGCCCCTGACATTTCTTCCTCTTTTTGTCCTTTTGGGTGTGTGTGGAAGATTTGTTGTTAGCAATTTAATTATGGAGAGAAGTTGTTTCACACTTTTCATGTGGATGCTCTCCTGATAGTCTCCTGCAGACTTTTCTCCAGACTCTCCTTATTGTGAAGCTGTGTGAGATCAGCCACAAACAGGGGTGGTGACAGGGAGAACATTTAGCCCATTCTACCACACCTCATGGAGGAGGGCTTCACTAGTAGAACAGACTTTTCCCAGTGGCACTCGGATGGTATCCAAAATGTGGTGATTTATACAGCTGGTGAAACTCCTCATGTCTCAGTCAGTGTCTCAGAGTGAGAATACATCATTCAGAACATGCATGAAATATTGAGTCCTGAATTCTTGCAGGTGTTAAAGACTTCAAAATATCTACACACAGAAGCTAATGCTGTAGATTAAGTTTTGCTTTGTGAGCAGGATTCAGAGTATGTGGGGCGTTTTCTCAGATTCTTCCTTCACAGCTAAATTCTTCTTTCTGCCCTAAAATATTACTGCATCTGCTCAGAACAATTAAAACAGCTCTAATGTCCCTGCCCTGGATATAGATGCATTTCATGAGTGGAAGGATAATGCCACATATGCCCATTATTTTATAGTTTTTTGATAAAAAGGTTGATCAGCATTGATTATACAGGGGGCAACATGGAGAATTATTATGCTGCAGAAGTGTTATGGAAAAGCCCAAGTTTTTCTTTAAGTGAGAATCAAGGAGGTGATGGATGCCTCAGCATCACCACAACTGGAGTAAATCATGGTGACAGTGTTTCAAAACAGTCAAAAGCAAAACTGTCAGTCAGCATCCAATATTTGTTCCTAACCTATGTGAAAATGAAGAAAACAAACAAACAAACAGCAAAAAACCCCAACAAAGTACATTATTAATCTTTATGGAGCCTATGGAAAGATATCAATGAGGAATAAAACTGGAAACCATGAGAACCAAGATACAGATCTGCAGCCAGCACCAGGTATTGGAGGATGAGAAAAATCTTCCCTGTTAGCTAATTACAGGTAGGTACTCTCATACTGTTCCAGAGAACTGTGTTAATCTTGCAGAGCTTTTCTCAAGGAAGGCACCTTGACTTGAGAAAGATGAGCTTACTGGTCTAACACAGTTAATGGACTGATTGCACTGAGTTGCCCTTCATAAAAGCAGTTTTCACCTTACAGCAGACTGGAAAACAGTCTTGAATGGCCCCAGCTGGTAAAAAACAAGTAAAGTGCAGGGAGGAGATGGTTTTCTTTCTCTAATAGGTGACATGTTTGTCTTGCTAGGATCTGATGTGCTGTTATTAAAAGGTGCTAGTTTCTAGCTGAGAAATCCCCCAAGAGAAACAGCTAGAAAAAATATCTACAAATGAAGGATCCATCAGATTTGCTCCTGGGACAATTCTGTAGCTGTCTGTGCAGTTACACCAGAGGTGAATTTGTTTAGAGGAGTCTTGCAACTTGCTAACCCCAAAGTAAAACACTCCAAGAGTTACAGGCTCTTACGGTAGCTGGTGAAATGATGGATGCAGAACAGAAACTGAGATATCCCTTCCATTATTTTTGGTAAAAATGTCACACTAAGCTGTTACCAGTATCTATATGCCTTTTTCTTTTTCAGAAAATAGTATAATATCTATTATTCAGATTTCCTGTATCATTCTGAGTGCTGTTTTGTTATTGAACCCTTTGGAATAATAATAGGAAATGGACTAAAATGGAAAACAGAGAAATCCCATAATGGCACTAACTAGCAATAACCTCTACAACCAGCCACCACAGGCACTGAAACATTTTTAATTTCTAACTAGAAAAAGTAGCTTTGCCCTTGTGATTCAATGACATACTCATGCAGGGTGCCTGCAGTTGGGTACTTCATGTACTCTGGGAGAGAAAGATGAGAGGAGAGTGACAATTGAAAGTAGATGGAAAATCTGTTGACTGGTTCTAAAATATAGCTGCCTGACCATCTTCTTTTATTTAGGCAAAACAGCCTGTAAGCAGGATTCCCATCACTGAGGTGTTATTGTTGCCAGCTAAAGCACTGCTCACTGCAGATGCACCTTCTGTGTGTTGCACTTCAAACCCTTTCAGTGAAGGCTGAACATTCTGTTGTCTTCTTTGTTTGAGAGATTTGCTGAAATATTTTCTTCCAAAAAAAGCATCCAAATAGCCCAGCAAGGAGAAAAACCCCAACTTCAAAATACTCCATGCATTCCACTGTTTAACTTCCAGCTGTATAGGTGGATATGGTCTGTCAGAAGGCACAAAGATGTTATAGAAGACAGGGTGAACACATTTTAAAAGAGTCCATTAAATGTAACAGGCAACATTAATTTTTTTTTTTTTTTTGCCTGTAGAAGGTGTGAGGTGAAGGTATTTGGAAGTTGGAGGAATAAATTAGAATGGTTCAAAAAAATCTGGTTTATGTTAGTGGATATCTGTGCAATTTTAGTGGATATCCTTACTAACTGCAGACAATTTTAAACTCTTTACTTTAGAGCTAGTATTGAGAGAGGTAGGGTTGACCATATGCCAAATAATTTATGCACAATTTGTCTAAAAAGTGATTGGAGTAAATGTTACCTGCAAATATTCATGTATTATGTATTAACTCCTATAATTATGTGGTTTGAATGAATTCTACATTATTATATTGTGCTATTATGCTCCCAGGAAATATTTCCATACTTTGTATGTTTTCAATAATGGCAGGAGCACTAAAGCATTAATGAAGTTTTCAATGTTGTTAGGTTTAAATACTTTAAAAAAATCTGGATAGAGAAGAAAATTTGGACCCAATTCAGTGTCCAGACATCCTAGGATAGAGTTTATGGTTAAGCTAGTGGAAAAATCCACTCTTGTGTTAAATATTCTTTGCTATTTAGTCTTTTGTAATCAACAACTACTACAGAAACATTTGAGGTTGGATTTTCTAAAACATAGAATCCCAAAGTTTCAAGACTGTTTAATCTTCTCCACCAGATATGACTTTTTTACACTTAGGTCATAAATAGAAAGAAATTTCCAAAACAGCTTTTTTACATCATTGTACCTGTTTTTCTTAGTCAGCTCCTAAACTAATATTGCAGTAATTCCAGATTTAATGTGCAACCTAAAGAATGAAAAGACTTGATAGCAATTACTTAACTTGTCACTGATCAACTAAGGTTCCCCAAAGCAATGGCATTGTTCCCTGATGAGTCTGACAATGGGCAAGGACATGAGAGAAATTCAGGTTCTCTTTGCATCCAAGTCTGGATCCAGCTGTGCATCAGTTCCTCTCTCTATCTTGTTTACATAAAAGCCACTATCTGCTTCTATAAATTTATACACTTTTGAGAAAGAAGTGTTTCTCTGCTTGTATAATGAGGCCTGTTACCCTAAACGATTCACCTTTGTTGGAATTTTCAGCTGATATTATTCCAATTTTAGGACTGTGTCAGAGTTCTGTATTCTGGAGCTGCTGCTCTTGGAAAGGAGATGAAGCCTTCTTTCCCAGCTTAATGGATTGAACTGTCTCTCAACCTTTTATATGATGTATCATTGCTAGCACTGTCTCCAAGACACTAATAAAGAGAAGACTCAATAGTATTGGCATGATAAAGTGAAAACTATTAATAAAGAAAAGCAAGTCCATCATACTCATTAAATTTAAGTGTAAGGGAAAGAATATAGTGCATGTGTCTGTGATGTGGCTGGGGAATTATATTATGAGGCCAATCAATTTCCTTGCAGAGTTTTTGTTGTTGCTGTTGTTAGTGAGTAATTAATACAAATAACGCTGACTGTATTTAAATATTGAGGATACTAGGGAAAAAAAGTTTAGAAGGTGGCAAGCAGATGGATCATTTAATTTATTCCCCAATTACAGCTGACATGTTGGGTATAGAAATCTGTGAGCCATCCATTATTTTTTATGGTCCATTTTACAGCTGTGTTTATTGTTATAATAAATAAAAACATTATCTCATTAGACTTGTATTGTAAAAAGCTTGCAATATAACAAACATCCTCCTCTTTCAGCGCTCCCCCCCTGTATTAGGGCTTTACAGTCAAAGAGGAAGGATGTATTTATACCTTATTAATAAGATCTCACAGAGCTTGTAAAAGTACAGAGACATCCTGTGAAAACAACTCTCTCAAGTCAAGGTAAATAAATCTGATTCTTTTTAGTGGAGGTAATGGGGAGAGTCCTGCTGTATCTTTTCCTTGTTTGACAGAGCAGAAAACACACCACTCACCCTCGCTCTCCAGGCAGTAAATACACATTGCAGATAAATGTCAGACTGGCAATAAAGTTCATTGTATTTAAGTTTCAGACTATCCCATAAAATGGCAATTTGATGGGGAAAACCAACTGAGTCTTATTGTACTTAAAATTCAGAAGCTGTCTTTCGGAGACTGGCAGTGGGAAGGACTTGTGCCATTTAGGTGGATCCAGGGAGCTGGGCACAGCCCCCTGTGTGGGGCAGCTCTTTGGGGTGACAGAACAGCAGGGACCTGTTCTTTTGTTCCTCTCTGTGCCAGAGACTTGGGAATTTGGTAATTGCTTTGGGAGAATGGAGGGCAGTGGAAGCAAATAGTTGCTGTCACTATGCCCCAGCTAACTGTAGAAGCAGCGAGTCTGACTCCCCAGGCCTGCCCAGATCGAGTGATGTGTGCCTGCCTCAGTGCAAACCATCCCCACATCTGCCATCCTGTGGCAGAAGAAATTGTTGGTTGTTCAGCACTTGTGTTTTCAGGGGCCAGGATTCAGTTTTGTGCACCCTGCTGAGAGGAGCTGTGCAGATCAGGATCCAGAGTGACCTGTGGCTCACAAGTTTCTTCTCCCCGTGCATGACAGGAATCACAGCACCCAAGCTGGAAAGTCATCAGTACAGCTGGCAGAGCTCAAGCAAGCTACTGCTGGTGCTGTGTGATTGTCCTCTCACACTTTTAAAATCTATGGACAAGTTGTACCCAGGCAGGGTGGCATCTTCTGCAGATGAGGTCCTCAATGTTTAGCCAGGGCAGAGGCACAGCAACCCTGCAAGCTGCTGCCCAGAACCCAGAATCAACAGTTCTAGGGGAGATGCCAACTGTCCTTCATCCAGTACCACAGATATAGCAACTTTATTAACTATTTCACTGACTTCAAGCTCTGAAAATGAGTAAATACATTAGCTCAAGCAATACTGGCATCTCAAATGGCCTCATCTTGCTTTCTGTGTGGAGTAAGACTACGTTTACTGGTGGTAAAATTTGTCCACCAACATAATTTCTCACTGTTTATGCCAACATACTTGTCACTTTGCATTAACTACTGCCTTCCTTAGAACAACTGGCAAAAAAAAAGTAATTCCTAGCTTTCACTGTTTTAAAAGAGAATGATTACACCTTCTCTTCCCTCCAGAATAAAGTGTTCAGATATCCAGCCAATGGTTATTTTCATCCTTCTGAGCCAGGTTAGGAAGTGTCTCTCTTAAATAATTCAATGCTCCTTCTTCTGTAGAACCATAACTACACCAAATGCTCTATGCAGCACGTTTGAAAGAGTGGGGATCTTTTCTTCTGCATGAGAAGCAGTTGTTCCAGAACACAAAGTTTCTGTTTTACAAGCTTATGAAAGTTCAGTGCTACAAGTTCTAACAGCAACTGTGCTCACTGGTTACACAGCAGAGCAGATAAGGCTGAGCCCTATCTCTTGTGACCGTGGTGAAAATCCAGCCTTCAAATGAACAATTTCATGTGGGTGACCGAATCAAAAGCTGTATTATTAGCTGATATCCTGGGAATGTTCATCTGAGGACAGCAGTTTAGTCATCTGAAGAAAATCAATGAGAGCACTGTTTTCCAAGAGCTGTGTTTGCTTAACTGGGGACTGGGGGAAGATGGCACCGAGCAGTCCTGACAGCAACCACAGCAGAACAACATACCCAAGGCCACCAGAGAAGAACAGCTCTGGGTCTGAGACCCACACCAGTGCTCCTGCTCTGCTGAGCCAGGATGCCAGTCTCCAAGGATAATGAAAAACAGTCAGGCAGTAAGAGAGATTTGTCAGCTGTTGTATTTCAGCCTGGAAACAAGCAGCTTCCCCCTCATCACTTCTCCCATTCCCTACAGACACAACTCTTTGTGGTGAAATGTGCTATTTGTGTTTTCACATTCCATTTAAAGAGAAAACAAGAGCTTGAACTTTGGATGAAAGGTCACCAGTCTGGGAGAAAAAAAAGGAAAAAAAAGTTTCAGAAAGGCTCTTTTAAGCAGCATTAGTTCCTGGTTGCATAGCACACTCATCAGCTTAATCCCCCAAAGTGTCACAAGAACAGAGCTCTTCCAGCAGGCAGAAGAACAGCATGTACAAGCAATTTCACATTATGTTCCTTCCTGATGGCTCCACATTCTGAGCCTCCTAGGTCTGCTGCTGATATGCATTGAGCTTCTCATCTGATGTATTATATCTGCCACTGAATCTCCTGTCCAAAGGAGATTTCTTGTGGAAGAAGGACTGTGCCTTTAGGAGATAAAAAGGAGGGCTATAATTTTAAAAATACATTTTAGAGTTCAGTCAGTAGAATACTGGGGGAGAGAACACAGGACAAATTTTCAGCCCCTGATCTTTGACATGAACATGTGTGTAATGTGTTTACAGCCTCATCAGTTGAGATGAGACGCTTCTCTAAAGAAAGGTAGGAAGAATGTTTCTGCACCAAAAGTATGTTCTGCTAGTTGTATTTACACCATGCTATTCAACGGGAGGATGCAGGTATACTGAATTATACCTAGTGTAGTCTGGGTAAAGAAAACAGACCTGTGGTTCACAAAGTAAATCAGATATGAATTTCTGTTACTGTAGGAGAAAATATCTCAACTTTACTATGTTCCCTACAGTCTACTGGAGGGCTATTACCCATTCAGTTATCTATGGCTTCCTCCTGCTTGGTCATATTGCTACTCACAGCTGAATAATTCTCCGCATAGCCATTTGCCCTTAGTTGTTTCCACCTATAATTAGACTACAGATCTAACAATGCCTTTTTCCCTATTTACTTGTAAGATATGGATGAAGACTTGGTGTCTCTCTTAGTCAATACCTCTCCCTACAGCTCCTTCCACAGGCTTTTAGAGAACTGCCAGCTCAGGACAATGCTGATGTCTCCAGTGATGTGCAAACAGGCAGAGGTGTGAGCAGAGAGCTGCTGCAGTGGTGCAGGTGCTTCTCTGCTCTGCAGCAAGAACCTGGAGTAAACAGCCTTGCTTCAAGTGGACACCAGCACAGTCAGGCAGCCTTTTAGCCTGTACAAGAATTTCTGGGGCAGCAGGAACATGCATCCAGGCACCTCACTGTTGTTCATGCTGTGCTGAGCATCAGCATACCTGAACCAAAATGCCACATTTCTACCAGAAAAGACCATCAACATTTGCTTTTATTTAGATAGTGTTAAGTGCTCTGGGTCAGAGTAGCAAAATAAAATCTGTTTTTCCTATACAGTCAAATATTTTCAACAAGCTTTGGAGAAGTATTTATGTAATATACTTCTAGAGATGTAGAGTTTTAGTGCAGAATTATGTATTGCTCGTTATTCTGTCTTCCTTGTGGGAGCATTTGGCCTTTCTTAAATAGAGTTCTTTATTAAATGAATTCACATATTTTTGGGTGTGGAGAATGAGCTTAAGGAACACGCAAAAGTGAAATGTTATCATATTATTAACAAGGATTTAAGAGGCTGTTTTAACAGAGACTCCTTTACATTTGTTCAGGATCTCAGTGGGTCTGCTCAGACCCCAGGAGAAAGCTTGCAAGCAGGAAGGATTAGGGTTCACAGGACTGGAACCAAGCATTGGTTTATTATCAGTGACAATTCATTCCCACAAGTCCATTTTATTTAGGGAGTGGCAGGGGGCTGGACCCTGTTTTATCTCAGAATGTTGAGGAGCTGGGGAAGAACTGGGTTTGCATTTCATCATGGTTTCTGCAGCAAAGTTACATGGACAAAAGGAAAAAAACAACCATTAGTCCCTGCGTTACTCTTCTCTCCCCTGAAATGGATTAGATTCAGAAGTCCAGCTTTTCTAGTGCTACCCCTTCATTTAAAAAGAGCAGACCTTTGTCCCTTCCATCCTGGGAGCTGGCACTTGGTGTGTCCTATCTGGTACTTATCTTTACACAGGGCATCTCTGCATTCAGCCAAATTGTTCTCCTGCTCCTGTCCCAGAATGCAGAGGCAAAGGCCATGTGGAGCAGGGGGTGCTGATCTCTGTTGCTGGTGTCAGGAGGGAGCAGATCTGTTCTGCTCAGCCATGTTGTGCAACGTTTTGTTGTCAGGCTCAAACCCCGTGAACCTTTCAGGGATTAAAATTGATGAGATTCTCTGCTGCCACCAGGCTCTTCAGAATACATGATTTTCCTGAACTGCAGTCACTCAGAGTGGGAATTGCAGTCAGAAGGTCAGGCAGCTGTTAAGAAAAGAAAGTCCATATTGCTGTTTTCTATTATTTGAGGTATAGAACAGATACTAAACAGTTACAGGTTTGATGAAGATTTCCTGTACCCCATACCATAGAATTAATCAAAAAAACCCCTTTCTTATTGATATGTAAGAGAAGAAAAGACCCTTCCAGTGCTTTTAAAAACTTTTTTAATTTTTTTTTTTTTTTAATTATAGGGAACTATACATTTAAGAGGCTTATGTTAAGAACCAGTGTGTGATGTTATTCACAGGCTTAAGCTGCACTGTGCTGATCAGTCAAGATAGAAGCACAGGATGCAGCTCTTGTCTCAATAAACTTGTCTGATTAATTTCCCCTACTGGCATTAATATATCAGCTGCATTATCTCTGTTTGAGAGACATTTGCATCACAAAGGAATTATTTTATCTTGGCCTGTAAAATTTCTAGTGCTGGTGGCTCACAGACACTTCCTGTCCAAGTAGCTGTCCTGGACTGAAACTTCATAGAGGAATGAGCTCCTGTCTCATCATATCACTGTTATCTGCATTAGTATTTCTGTTTTCTTTCCTTTCAGTTCATGCAGTCTAGATTTGTTTCAAAACCTGTGGTGAATACGATACTGATCTTTATCCTGCTGAGTTTACATCCAAGGAAAGAAGTGAGTCCCCCTGTTATAATTTAGGAAGGGGAGGGAAACCAGGGCTTGCCTGCAGAGCCATCTTAACCCCTGCTTGTGATGAGATTCTACTTGGTTCTAAAAGAGGTCTAAAACCCCAACCATGAGGCAACAGAGAAATGTGCAGAAAAATCAACAACATACAAGAACTTTCACAAGTGAATGTATCACCAACTGCTGCTCTTCACCTGGAAGCCCCAAAACATTCAAATCTTTCCTTGTTTTTGCTGCATACAATATGCATGTTTTGTCCTTTTGTCATCTGGGGCCTCAGGGGTGTTTTGTGATTTATGCTGTAAGTAAAGGAATTGGTGTTTCCTTTTAGTTTACTCTGTTCCCCATGTGCTGAGACAGAGAGAGAAGAAAGGGAGAGACATGGAGAGAAGGTGCTCAGATATTGACAGCCCTGGGCAAAGTGTGAGAAAGAAAAAGAGAGGCAGCTCAGATGGGAAGAAAATTTAGAGTTGAAAAACAGTTGGGGAAAAGGAAAAAGACAGCCTGGTCTGTATTATCTGAATGAGTGTTCCTCTCTCCTGCCTTTTTATACACTTTGAAAACCAAGCAAATTGGAGCATTTTTCCAGTATGAACTCAGTCTGTTTGGCCTCCCTTTGGTACTTTTAGTCTCATTTCTTCCTAGATGTGAGGTTACCCAAAGTAGACTGTGGATTTCCAAAATGGCATTTTCAACATTTTCTCTCTTCATGCATAAAACAACCATTGCATATTTAATTTCCACTGAAATAAGGGTCACATGAGCAACAGCTCATATAATGCCTTGCTTCCTCTTCTCCTAATTTATTTCAGAGAGCCAGATACAGCTGCATTCTTTCATCTCACCCTCTTTCTGGCCTCCAGGCCTATTGAGGCAGCAACTGTTTTCTTTGTCAGCACTCACCAGACCCTGACTCTAGGCAATTTTTGTAAATATTTTTCCAATACATCTGCACTAATTTTATATGCTTCACAGCCCATTTGCAAGTAATTTAGCCACATAGCTATTTTTTCTAACCAGGTATTATCATGTTCTCTCCTTGGTTAAACAATGCCCAGAAAGTTGCAGAATATGGCTGAGCAGAACATTTGATATGTTTGTTTCTACTAGTTACTAATTTCTGAGAAATATTTGTTTCTACTAGTTTGTAATTTCTGTCCTTCTGAGAGCAAGCCTTTCATTTAAGAGCATCAGCAGAGGGAGACAGAATATGAAGGAGAAAACATTTTTCCCATAACATGGGGCAGTAAGCTCTTTGGAAAGAGTGAGATACCATTCTCTATTCAGCCACTGAATAGAGTTGTGCAGAAATGCCCAAGTGTCAGCTAAGCTGAGGTGGATGAGAACTAACAAACTAATTTCACACAGGTAGAGCAGGACAATATCCATTACACAATAGCCAGGTCAAGAGGAACTGGTGACCAAGGTCCCTGAGGAGAATTTCCTTGGGCAGAGGAACCTTAGTTGTGGTGGAGAGAGGGTTTGTCTGAGCTTTGCAGAAATGCATTTTCTATTTCTGCTTGCAATTTCTCAACCATCTCTGCTCTAAATAAACACGATTGCTTTTAGTGTTCTAATACAAGTCACACTTAGCAGAAGTACCCTTTGGTTCATTGTTATGAGTGTTTTATAAATGTTACAAGTTTTTTTTTTATTCATTAATGTGGGCAGTAGTGTCAGCATTTTCCACCAGTATTCAGTCTTTCACTCTGACAACAGCACAACATTTATTCCCTCCCCTCCTCTCTGTATAAAGCACAAAACCTGCCATTTTTTATTGTTCACAGGAGAAAACCCAGGGGAGGGGTGGTGTTTGTGGGGTTGTTTTGTTTTGCTTTTTTTCCTACTAAATAGCTTTCTGTTGGTACAAGTCCATTTTCTGTGTGTTAACAGAAGGGGTTTTCTTTCTCTGATATCTAAATACCACATAACTCAGCACTTGAAGATTAGCATTGCATAGTCCTCATTGTTAGAAAAGTAATTAAAACGAGAGGTGCAGTACAATGGTCATGGGGACATCAGGGCATAACTACCCAGCATTACAGCGAGCATTCTGATTAACTTCAGACATTTGGTCCAATTTAATACTTACATTCCACAAGCTACTGAGATTCCAGTGAAATTTTTGATACATGTTTTCTCCACTTCTGCTTTAAAGCCTGTAGTGAGAAGCTGCTTTGTATTATTTGCATTTTCATCTAGACTGGAAGAGTGCCTGTTGGATAGCATAGAAACTGCAGTGATTAAAAAGACCCAGCAACTGAACCAAAATCTAAGCTCTGACAGGCACAAGTCTCCCTTCAAAGACTGCCAGCAACCCAGAACTAAAGTATTGTCTGAATAACTTGTGCTCAGAGCATTTGAGAACCTAATCTCAGCACACATTTTGTGGAAAGAACCCAGCTCTAAAGAAAGAAAAAGGCTTCCAAATTTGAAGCTCACACAAATAAAGCAACAAAGGGAGTTTCTGTAAATATTATTTTCACTGGCAAATCACAGGAATTTCTCACAGTCTAGACAGCCCCTAACAGAAATCCCCTGAGCTTCACAGCCAGATTTCCTGGGTGCTCTGAAATGGGCTTAGCTCAACCGACCCAAGAAAACAAGCTGATTCCACTTTTCTCCTATTTACAGGCTTTCTGGCTATATTAACACCCTTCACTGAGTAATTTATTTCTTTTCCTCCTCTGGCTACTGTAGTAAAAAGCATAGCTGCTTGGTCTTGTGAGCCTGGTAACAATGTTCTTACTACACTGTCACATGCAAAGTACCTCAGGAGCTGTGTGTATGACTTGGGGTGGCTCTCTGTGCTCGTGTTGTTATTGCTATTCCCCAGATTTTGGCACAGAAAGCTCAGACAAATTGCAAAAAGAGCTCCCTAGTGGCTGTTTCTGCACAAGGAACTCACTGCAGAATTGGGAGTAAGTGATGCTGCTGGGGTTGTGAGAGGAGAGGAGAGGAGAGGAGAGGAGAGGAGAGGAGAGAGAAGACGGGGACG
>VZTR01001352.1:721153-752032 GCA_013400775.1 Chaetops frenatus | reverse complement strand
GAGGAGAGGAGAGGAGAGGAGAGGAGAGGAGAGGAGAGGAGTCTGGAAGCACCTTATTTGTGAGCGTGGTGATAGGAACATGAACTTAAAAATTGACTTAGTCATCTGATCATATAACACTCCTTCACAGGCAAAGCAAACCTTATCCTGCTGCTGGGGAGAACTATTGAGTGTCTTGGAAACCCCTTGGTCTCATTTTCACTGTGGTTTTCACAGCAGCCACCTTTGCTATGCTAACAGCAGCAGAAACCTGTGACACACATGATTAGAAGGAGCATTTTGGTGTGTGCAGCTCTGCCAGCCACTGCCTCAGCCTGAGCCCAAAGCATCACACACCAGGCTGGGCCTGCTGCTAACTGAATGTGTAAAAGTTTAGCAGCAAGCCACTGGAAGGTTTATAATTGCTTATTGCATTAAGTCAGATGCTACCACGGGGCACGCTGTGTGTTACTCTGATTTTATTAAAATAGAAAAGATGAAATGACAAATTAAAGAAAAATGAAGGGGATTATCATGACTCCAGGTTAAACATAAACAGCAGGATTCAAAGAGCTCCTGGAGAAAGAGCTCCCCTTTCAATAAAATCTCTCCATTTATAAAACCTCTAACAAGAAAAGGGTGAAGTATCTTTATGCCATATCAGGAAAATTGCTTTTAAATGGTATGTTTCTCAAGAGTTTCTGGGAGGCTCTAGTAGCTCCCCAAGAAACAGAGCCATTGTTTTCATGGTAATGATAACTGAAATAAAAATGGATGGAGAGAAAAATGTAAAATTTGGCTCTGCCATACAATCTGGGTTGGTTTGGGATAAGTATCTATGCTATACTGAAAGTTTTCCATTGGCTAGTGGCAACTCTTAAAAGGAAATATTTGGTTTTCTTTGCTACTTGATGATAATATTGCCAAATGCAGGAGCACTGGGAATGGTGAAAGATGTGGCTTACTTCATTTTCCTCCTTTGACTTTTGTTGCTTTATTCTCTCTCTAGGAACTTAAATAATGATAATAAACACAGGAAAAACCCCTCAGGTAACACAAATGAAATGTAGGAGGTGTGTTTTTATAAATGAGAGTGCAAAGGTCACACTGGTAAAACTAGAAAGGTATGTGTGAATCCTTATCTCTCCTGAGGGGAAGGCTCAGGGGATTTGATTTCTGAGGACTGCAAAGAAAAGAGCTACAATGGAAATTTCTGTTTTCCTTAAGAACACAAGGCAAACCCCCACCCCCACTGAAACACTTCTCAAAACCTGATTAAAAGGCCTTAAGCTTGATCCCTATTTCAGTTTTAATGTTTTTAGGAAAAGAAGAAATAAAATATGTTTCAGCTCAAAATCTCTGATATGGCCATGTCAGGGTACAATCTACAAGCAAATGTTGGGTGAAGTTGTTGGGTGGGAGCCAGCAGACAAGAATGAGAGAGCAAGAAAAATGGAGAGAAAAGGAATAAAATTATTCCTAAAGGTGCACAACAACCTGGGGTCTTGGTGCACAAAAACCTCCATGTTTAAATTTGTTCCCACTGAAGCACTTTCACCAAAGGCAGCCAAACTAGAAGGCTGATGTGATCTTCTTCCCTGTTAGAATAATGCCATATTGCATGCGAGTTCATTTGGGGTTTGAGTATCTACCATATCTAAGATGCTTTATTACAGGAATGCCCCCCCCCCTTTTTTTTTTTTTTAACAAAAAGGAGGACCACAGTGCTCACTGGGCTGGATTTTGCAGTCTGTTCCAATAACTCATGTGTTCTCCCTGATGTACCAGCTCTGGCTGTGGGTTAATAAACAGCTGTCTTGTGCAGAAGACTACAGGAAATGAGCCAGGCTCATATGCTGGAAAAGAGTATAAAATAGGAGCATTGGTCAAATGTGTTTGTGTTTGAGGGGAAAAAAATGCTGCATTTTGTTTGGTCCTATGCTCAAAACCTTTGGGGAGCTTGGCCATGAGTGTCCTTGGAAAATGTAATGTTCTTAGACGGAGGTATATGGGTGAAAGCGTTATTCACTGGTGTTTTTAACCACTACACTGCCCAAAAATTCACTTTGGTATCTTTCACTCTAAGTTAATGAAGCATTTCTATAAGTTCTCTAAGATTTGTCATAGGATCATTGCCAAGAGTGGTTACAGCTGCAAATTTAATAGTCTGCTCCTGTATCCTAATGCAAATGCTGGAAGCCTGTGGAGAAGGTGAGCTCATCATTTATCTGCAGAAAAGTTCACTTGCAGTCAATGTGCTTATAAATCTTCACCTCCTGAGCAGCTTTACAAGTGTTTCTGAAATATTCAAAACATTTTTTATCCAGTATGCTTTTCTGCTGTGTTATTTAGATACCAGATTCACACCAGTGGACCTGTGTCAGGTGACTATTTGTATTTTGCTTTCTATGCCTGACATAAAACATTCACAGAGTTCATTAGAAGAAAATGCTAGATAATTTTCTCAAGATGGATATTCCAGGGTCTGGTAATAATTTCTCTGGGTATGAGCTGAGTATTTGGGATTGACTTGGTTGGGTAAACAGAATTTTGAACAATTTTCTGAACCATCTGAATTTTTAAGGCTCGTCTTTTAACTGGAATAAGTTTTTAAAAATCCCTCCTGAATCAGACCAAGCACTGGATCTGAGGAACACAGGAGCACACAGCAATATCACAAGGGAATACCACCCAATCTTAGCAAGCAGCTTGGCTCTCTCCTCCCCATTTCTGTCAGAAAAGATCTAAATAACAGTGTTTGTCCAAAAAGGGATGAAAATTGTGCAGAGAAAGGAAAGCTCTTTTCTGAAGCATGCTGTAGCTAAGAAGGACACTTGTGCAAGTCTTTGGAGAGGGAGGGGTTATGTTGAATAACTCAGAGTCAACAGCTCTGTTGCTTGCTTTGCTGTTCCCACACGTAGCTCTGAAGATGTAAATCCTTTGTGTCTTTCGTCAGCAGCTTTTTTTTGAACCCAGATGAAATATTGTAAAGTTTTCAAAACAAGTTTTGTATTTTAGCTTGATAAAAGACATTCTTCCATCCTCACAAGTTCAGAAATAACCTCCCTTTTCTTGCTCAAAGCCATATGGTGCTGACAGCCCTACCTGATTACATGATTCTCTTTCTAGATTCTCTTCTTTTTTTGAAATAAAAAGAAATTTCCTTGACTGAAGTAAAAAATAGGTTATTTTCTCCATTAACAAAGAGAATACTTTGTCTGTAAAACCAAAATAAAGAGAAACCATTGTCAGATCTACACTCAGCATGCATTTCTACTCTTGACACTCTTAAGAGGGTTTTAGATTGAATTCTGATGAAGTTGACAGTAGAATAATTTCAACATTTGTAATTTTTCCAGGGCTTTTCAATGTGTTAGCAATAATACTTCTTAGACTGTACTTCCTGGGAATAATGATTCTTTATAAATGACCTCATTGCAGTATCTGTCCTGTCCTTTTAGCAAAGAGAAGATAAAATCCTGATGTCTGGATATGAATCAAAGCCCTTACGTAGACAGTTCTGGCTGCATATACATTTATGGAGAGGTTTACTTCCCCTCTGCCTTTCTGCCACCTGAAGATGTGAGCTGTGCATGTCTGTTCAGAATAGCAGTAAATTTCTTCTGTTCTTTTTCTCAATTTCCCTGCATTTCTATGGACTGAAAAGATAAAATACCCCAAAACAATGGAGAAGCCTTTTGCCATGATTTCTGAATTGGGTGGAATCAGAGACTATCTGTAGTTGTTGCAGTAAAACCTGGATTCCTTCATTTTCCAGACCATCAAGATTTTGCCTTGTCAGATTTCCAGATTAATTTTTATTACATTACAGACAAAAAAATGAGGAGAGTCCACTGAGTAGGGCAGCCAGAGAGCTAAAAGTGTGGTTCCTTTCTGCACTGAAGAGAAGCAGAAGATTGATTTTTTTTTTTTTTAATCTAATGGGAAATGTAATTTGCCTTTATTATATTGCATTTGAAAAGAAGAAATTTGTCTTACTGATGCAAAATATTTTGACTGCCTCAGAATTAAATGCTTCAATAGCATTTTGATTTTTTATTTTCACCAAAAGTTTCAACAAAATGAACTTGATCCTGACAGTCCCTCATTCTGAGTAGGCATTTTGTCCAGGAAAACTCTTCTGTCAGGGTGGTTTTTCTCAGCACTAAATTCCAGGTCAGATTTCTTCCTGGTTGTTCCCAAAACAACTATACCCAGTCCAGGTCAGAGACTGCTTCCTCTTGATGCTTAAAATGCCTTTGGATACAGGATAACTCCTGACCTGCAGCTCCAGGGTGGGAGCAGGAAATAACAGTGAAAGAATAAGAAATTATTTTGTCAATACTTCATCTGGAATTTTGGACTATGAGTAATCTCACTGGAAAATCAGGGTCAATATCCATGATTTTGGAGGTGCTCCCACCAAATCATTAACTGCCTTGACTGCAATGTCTTAATCACTGTGAGCATATCTCTTTCCTCTAATGTTTTTTGCCCATGGTTATAATACACTTTGTTATGTGCCAGAGAGATAATGATGTGTCTTCAGATAAATACAGTATCAGCTGTATTTTTGCTGGAACACTTCAAACCAGTTCTACCTTCTCCCTGTAAACATTTTGAAGCCAATCTTACTTTACCATAGCTTAGGGATAGTATTCAAGTGATGGCTATTTAAATGAAAAGTATTTTTCTATCATATAAACATGCTCCAGACAGTGCTGTGTTCAGTGGAGCAGCAATAAACTCAGGAATAAGACCTGGAAACTAAAATAATAGAGAAACTGAAATTGCAAGTCTGAAAGTCCATGTAACTTTAAAATTAGGAAGGCCATGAGTAAGTGAAAGAGACCATCCTAGTTTTGTAGTCAACCACGAGTGAAGTGAGAAAATATGGTGAACATCAAAAAAGTTTAAACAATCCTCAAACAAAACAAAATCCCAACCCTCTCCCCCTGCTCAGTTTCATGGTGGGTGCTATCACCGGTAAATAAAAATTCCCATTCTCTACATCAATAACACTTTTTCCACTTTTGCAAGATGCCTTTAATGTAAAATGAGAAAAATTTTTGACATTCTCCAATAGCAAAAATAAAGATCTGTAAAAAGTATTGCTCATGGTGTCATTGTTCATTCTGAATTAAGTCCATGAATGAATAACACAGAAGGGAATTTGCTGAAGAATATCCATTAGTGTCTATTTGCTGAGATGATTTTTGCCAGAAGTATGATGTTTTTCTTTATTTAGGTCTTTCCAGAATATTTGTTTTACAAAACTGTTGCATAAAAGATCTATTTTCTAACTGTTTTGAGTGAGAAATAACTCCATTGTGAAAAGAGGAGGGGAAAATTGTCTAAACATCTACAGGTAGAAAATAATTATAAATTGGATCTTACTAGTCACTGTGGTTTTATTAACACAGATAAAATAAAATAATAGAATAGAATAAAATATGAGGGAGAGAAGGAGACACAGGGAGAGAAAAGAAGTTCAAAATCAATCCTATTTTTGTGAAGACAGCTTGGTGACTTGCATAAAACAAAATTAATCTTGTTTGGGAACAACAGGAAGTACATAATAGAATATAAGGATAAGATTGATCCTGAAGTTATCTTTGTTGCCAAGCTGCTTATACACAGAGGAGGGGAAAAATACTCAAAATATTCAGCCCATCTCTGATAAATTATTAATCTTGCCTTTTTTTTTTGTTTGTTTGTTTGGGGTTTTTTTTTACAATATTGTTAATGTTTGTGGTGCAAAAGAAAAAGATCAAAGCAGGTGTATATTCAGCAGCACAGGGTTGGTACAAAAATCTTCTACCACTGGAATAAACATGATTTTTTTTTTCCAATTAGTAGTATATAATAGTATTCTATTATATATATATTGTAAAAAGTTAAATTTATTCCTGATTTCCAGCTGAAATTTTTGCACAAAATGTGTCAAAATATACCCTTAGCACAATCAAAAAGTCATCAGTTTGTTTTCAAGCTGACTGGAAAGAAGCTCTGTATAATCAAGAAGAATTACAGCCTGGAACACAAAAATAATCGTCCTGGCACCAAGTGAGGACACAGCTCTGGAATCAGACGTGCAGCCTGCAGGTCCCTTGTGTTCCTCAAAAGAGCAGCTATATAATTATTCACTTCAATGCAAGCAGTAATGGTATTTTTTATATCTGATGCAACTGAATCCTGTGTCAGCTGCAAGGCCCAGTTTCCCATTTGGCATGGGCAGCTGTTCCATTAAGCTGCTGTGCTCCCCAGGAGCTTTGTTGACAGCTACTCCTCTTCCCCCATACTGACTCTGATGAATTGTTAATCTTTCTCTCTCTCTCTCTCCTGTTCAATATTTCCCCTGCTTGATGGGCAGCTTGGTTCTCGAGGTTTGTGATGAACAGTGGCACCCTTCAGCTGCAGGTGGCTGGTATTGAACCTGCCTTGGGCTGGGAATAACTTGAGGGACTCCACGCAGTCTTTACCCTCTGGTAGCTCCTGGGTGTCTCAGGTGTGACTCCTGTTCCTCATCACCACATCTTGAAACCTGACCTTGCAGCTGACAGTAATCTCCACTGATATGCTCAGCCAGAGGCTGGGAATTGGATGTGGGGACTGAATTACCCTTTTCCTTGGGAGGAGGTGACTCCAAAGGCTGCAGAAGTGCAGTGACACGTGGAGTGCAGTGGTGGAACCTTGCAGCCTGCTTGGTCTTTGCCTGGTGTGCTGGGAGCAGCCATGGTCAGTGTGGGGTGTTCAGACATTTTCATCAGAACAAACTGCAAAGGAACTTTAACTTTTTCTTCCTTGCAATTTACTTCATTCAGAAAACGCAGTTGTTCACTGGTTTTGGCTGGGGTAAATTCAGTTTTCTGTACAGTAGCTTGCACGGTGTCATGTTTTGGATTGTGACCAAAAGAGTGCTGATAACAAAGGGGTGTTTTTATTATTGCTGAGCAGGACTTGCACAGGCATCCCAGCCTTTTCTGCTTCTCACATCAACAGCAAGGAGGCTGGGGGTGCACAAATAGCTGGGAGGGATGGCTGGGACAAGTGACTTCAAGTTACCAAAGGGATGTCCCATACCATGGGACATCATGCTCAGTATATAAAGAGAAGGGGGGAAAAGGAGAAAGGTGGGGAAAGTTTAGAATGATGGCATTTGTTTTCCCGAGTAACCACTATGTGCCATGGAGCTCTGCTCTCCTGGGGATGGCTGAACACTGGCCTGCTGGTGGGAAGTAGGGATTGAATTCCTTGTTTTGCTTTGCTTTGACTATTAAACCATCTTTATCTCCATCTGTGAGGTTTCTCAATTTTACCCTTGAGATTCTCTCCCCCATCCAACCAGAGGGGTGAGGGCAGAAGGTTGCTGGCTCTGTGGGGCTTAGCTTCCCATCAGGGCTGAACCACAACATTCAGGATCTTGCAGAGGTGTTAGAGGAAGCACAGGCTCTACAGCTGAACTCTTAGGAGGGATATGTTGGTGTGCACATTTGTGTTCAGCAGTGAATGTATGGAAGGGTGGCCAGGTGTTGTTTGTGCACACACGTAGGGAAGTTGGACTGTGTGTGTGAAGGCTCAGGAGTGTGCCTGCACTCTGCATGGGTGCACTTGCTGCTGTGGTCTAGCTTTTGGAAGGGATGCTGAGTCAAGGGGACAACTTGAGGCAGTGCCAGCACAATTACCAGTGTAAAGGGGAGGGGGGGATATCCCACTCCATCAAGACTTTTATCCACTTTTACAAAGTGGCTTTTGGCACTGTCTCATCTCTGGCTTTGCCTTTCCAATTTATAAAAGCATATATTATATAATCCATGATGAAAAAGACACACCCTTATCAATGTTGATTGGCAGGAGTGCCTTTCCATATTCAAGGAAGCTGCCTCTGAACAGCTCCCTTCTGGTTTTTTGCAGAAATGAGAATTAGTGTTGTTGTATTAACAGGCTTGGTGGATTGCCTTTGAAATTCCATGTACCAGAAATGACACAGAGACACATAGACTCATAAGGCATGAACCTTAGTAGGTCAACTATGCCTCTTCAGATTTTTTGGAGTGCAAGAATGGAGGAAACTTGTATAATTCCAGAAAGGCAATGAGTGGAATTTACAGAAAAATGGCTATTATTACAGACCATCAGAACACCAAATATCCCTCTTCCAGACTGTTGTACACAGTGTTTGTGCCTTTGGAACTGATTCTGGCCCAAGGAGAAATCAGTCTTTCAGATGTACATTTGACTTTTGAATGTTCTTTTTTTAACTGTCATAAAGACACTGTGTAGATGTTTGAAATGATGTTAGAAATAATTTTGCCTAAGTGACAATGACATCACTTTCTGTCTCTTTTATCTTGTAGTTTTCTGAAAGGTCACAGTGTAATTTATGAAAATCATGATTTTATCCTTTTTCTGATTGATTTTTCTACTGTAGATTTTTTCTGTATTGAATTATGCCACTTCCTTTATCTTTTGATTAATTTTGCTCCTTTTCACACCAAGTCTATTGTGGGGATTTAATTACAGAAGACTTGTAATTGCTGATTTGTTTTTAACTGGAAGTGTGTAATTGCTATATTATCAAGTAATTCAGTCACACTATGTAAAACTCAACATATCAGATGCTAATCTGTCTTTATTGGAGATACAATTTTCCTTGTTTGGAAAGTGATTATTCTCCTCTCTGCCACTTGAATGGTTTCCTTTTAATTCTTTCTTGATACAAGGTGTTCTTTTATCTATTTCTTTCTTTGGACTCAGATGATATAAGGCTCTTTCTCTTTCCATGACCAGACCATTTGGGAATCTTCTTTTTGATTTTCCATTGCTTGCATCAAACAAAGTTGAGTCCTTGCCCACCAGATTGTACTGATATATATTGCTAAGATTTCAGAGGATGCCAAAAATTCTTTGAGTTAAGGTCTTCACCAAGATTTCCAAAGCAGTAATTATTGTTCAGCTTATTTTATTACAAAAATTAAACACCCTTAAAACCAGTGTCATGTGTTTAACTTCTTAAAATCAGTTTCTTTTTATGAGTTTTTCTAGTTTATCATGTGAAAACCTTGTCCTTACAATGATCAGATATTTTAAAGTCTTCAGGAATGTTTTTTAGTTCTCCTGTGATGCTCTAACTATCCTTTCAGTCTTACAAAAGGTCTACCACTCTTATTAACACTACTCAATATATTCTGTGCCTGTGGAAAGACCATAAATAGAACTGTGGCTAATCTCCAGTCCAGAATTATATATTTCATGCAGTCTTTCAGCCATTGCAATATAGATTGTGCACCTCTGTCATTCAAGACAAGATACACTGGAGCAGAAGTGATGCATGAGCAAAAACTGCTTAAAAAGACAACACAGAAGAAAAAGCCATGTGGTGAGGTTATGGGTCAATGAAAAACCCTTTTAAATCAATCTCTGCTTCACTTTTGCCAGTTTCCAATCTCGACACTGCTGCTGGATTACAACTTTATCATGTTAAAAGGACATACCTTGATGCTATAAACTATGTCTAAATATGCATTAAATAGCTACATATTTCCAAGTGCCTGAGCCAAATGAGAGTTATTACAGATTCTGGTTTCCATTCTAAATAGATTTTTACCTTCATTAGTTTCAAATGTAAGATTGGGGTAAAACCTACCACAAGTCCTAAGTGAAAAGCAGTTGTCAAGCCTTGCTCTTGTGTGGAGATGGACACAGCTGTCAGAGAAGAGGGAGGGAGTGTGGGGGTGAAGGGAGGGTGGGTGAGCCTGGGGAATGGCCCTGCTGTGGCTGCTGGGAGGAACGGGCCTGGGGAGTGCTCAGAGCTGGCAGGGTGAACCCTCACAGCTCGAGGTGATAAACCAAATTGTGGGTGGCACAGGGAAATAGCTGAGGCACTGAGAGTGGGGAGGGTTGGATGCAGGTGCCTGCTGAGCCTCAGCTCTTCCTCCTTGACAAATTGTTTACTCTCTCTGGGTGGGATTCGTCTCATCTAACTTTAGTGATCAAAAGTAACTGCTTAGCTACCCATGGATTTTCTATTGTGCGTGTGCTGAAGGGAAATGTGCACCAAAAGAGGACAAGGGTAGGTAGGAGAAAGTTTGGGGTTTTTTTTGTCAGGTTACACTGCTGGAGATAGAAGCAATAGCTGTACTGCAGATCTCTGGCACCAGTGAGGGTGCTTTTCGTTTATTTTCATACATTTTCTAGGCTAAGACTGAAGGTCTTCACTGTGCTTGGGAAATAGATATTTATCCATGGGACAAATCTGTCCAAGCAGTCTTTTCTTTTAGTCACCTAAAATAGATTCTTAAGGACCATTCCTGGAATGGCTTTTCTATCCTCTGCATTGCCTTGGAAGCCCAAAGAGAAGAGCTGTACCTGGAGGTTGCTTTTTCTCAGGAAAGAATTTTCCCAGCCACCCTTTTGGGAAATGAGTCTGCTTTGATTCCTGCCCAGCCCAACAGAAGAGATTGGGTGAACCACTGCCCAAGAACATGTCAGATGTGGGTCAAGCCAGACCCGAGAACTGGCCTGAAGCATCTCTCTGGACAAAGAGGTCCCTGGCTTGGTGACAGGTAGGGAAGAAAACACTCCAGTTCAGCCACACTTTGGAGTGAGATAATCAGTGCTGTGATACATCAGTCAAACCCTATAGAAACCAATATTGATGTCAAAAATCAGTCACACATGAAAGCCAGTGGCCAGGTATTGCTCTGTGTTACTGAAGATGTAGATGCATGTTCATATATGCTTCTGTGGGTATTTTTTATATCTATTTATAGACACAAATTTGGAAAGTGACCTTTTACTCATGTGGTTTTGGCCCTGAGAATTAGGAGAAATTTTCTGAATAAAAGTATGAATTGCTAAGCCTTTTCTTACATTAAATAATTTGTTGTATTTCTAAAGGTGTGTGAAACATTCTGTTCAAAGTCTAATTTTATGGGAAAAAACCCCATCCAACTACAGTATTTGTCAGGGCTGAAAAATTGCTTGGAAACCTTTTATCCAGGAGGGGATCTGTATATTGGGGGAAGTGTGGAAGCAGTAAGAGAGAGCAAAATAAAACAGGTGGAATTGCAATCTGAAGAGAAATGTTTTGACAAAGACCTTTAAAAGGTTTTACGTTCACTTTGGTGCAGGATTAGAAAACCTCTTAAACATTAAAAAAATACTTTAAAATGGGGTAGTTATCCTGTAAGGATGATAAAGACTTTTGGTGGATTTTCAGGTAAAACATTTTATTGCCAAATGCTCTGATAACCGTACTTGCTAGTCAGCAGCTCAAGTTGGTGGCAGATTAAGTTTGCATGACACGAAATGGTGCTGGAAGAGATGCATCAAGTGGAGAGATCATTGCCATGTTCAGCAATAATGTAGAAGCAGTTTGAATTCAGCATGATTAGTCTAGTCTCAGTGTTGGTCCTCACTTTCACAGCTGCCTCAGGTTTCAGTTCACTAAATGGTGTTTTGAGATCCTGACAAACCTTCAGCCTGAAACAAGCACATTATGGATTGCTCTGTGGTTTGTGGCTTGTTTATGTTTGGGTTTTTTTGGTTTGTGGACCAATATATATCAGAATATATCTATATCTATATATATATATATATCAGTGGAGTGCTGCAGAACCAGGAGGTCCTGTTGTTCTGAATTAATGAGAACATGAGGAGGTTTCCCCACATTGAGGGGTCTGAGGGTTAAAAGCCCATCTGTGGTGTCATGTGGAGTGGGGCTGGGACTTCTGGGAGACCAGGAGCAGGGCTGGGAGTGTGGTGAACCATCTGAAAAGCAAACAATGTGCAAGTGCTAAACTGGCAGCTCGCCTCACAGAATGGATGTGGCCTTATCTTTCTCATCCCTGCAGCGTTTCAGCAAAAGCTAAATTGGAAAAATTTACCTCCTGTGTTTATGACTCACCAAGGTTTCCTAAATATTAGTGTGGGAGGTAGAAAAAGCTAATTTTTCACCAACATTTTATAATGATAGTTATTCCCTCCAGTACTTCTAAGGAAAGAAACTATTTTTCATCTCTGTGTTCTTCTCCAAATTATCATACCAGGGATGAGTATTAAAAAAAACACCTCTCTTATTCATGAAAAACAAGTAAGACATTTTCTAGTTTGATATTAAAAAAAGAAAAACAAAGTGTTGTAATGAATTGAAATAACAGATGAGAAATATATCAGAAGTGGAAGAATGTTGGGCAAAAATATTGTATTTATGACCTATGTGGACGGATTTGTCTTACTAATAATGCAGCTGACATACTGAGTAGACCTTTTGGAAAAGGAATGATATTAATTGCCACTGACAAATACTTTCAACTTACTTGAAAGGGAAATGGAGAAGTATTCCTATTGCACATTAAAAGTATGTGGCCCTCTTGTATGTTTGCTTGCAATGCCATCAAAACTCTGGAAGTTAGGCAGAATGGAGCTGGTTCTCCACTTGGCTGGAGATCCTCTCTCACATCAGATACGCACAAACTGATATCATGGAGACCCCAAATTTGTGAACTTCTAAATATGACACATAAAAGGGCCAACAGGCTGGACCCCTTCACGAGGTTCTTTGGATGGTTGGTGATTTCAAAGATCCTTTTTCTTGAACATAAATGACTCCCAAGAATTTATCACAGATTCCATCTACCCCCAATTAGACCCTGGTTTGGTTTTGGATTTTTGTCTTGATGTTTTTGGGAACAGTTTGCTGTCTCTCCATCTTAATTCTTTGGAAATGATGGCAGAAAAGCAAGGGGAACAGGATGAAAATACCCACGTAAACTACTACGTGCATTTAAGTAGAGTTTATTTTACCTTGTGAAATGGAAAAAACTGTTGTACTCAGAAGGGCAATTGGAGCCACATTGCCCAAACCAGAGCACCTCTGTGGAGAAATGTGCAGCCCTTGGGAACTTTCAGGCTAAGTAGGAAGGTCAGCTCTCGGGCACCTGAGTTCAGAGAAGTGGTTGAGAAAGCCTGACCTCCAATTCAGTGTGTGTGTGATGTTACAGCTTGGGTTTGTCAGAGGCCGTAGGGAAATAACCTTGTCCCTCACCCCTTTTTTCTCATCACCCCTTTCTCATTTCCACTGAGACACTGTCAAAGCACAATACAGTCAGTCTGCAGGTGAAGAATGCAGTGAGCTGCCTGTGCCACTTCCCCCACACTCATATGCTGAAATTAGTAGTGTTGGCTCTGTATACCTCATTTTATGAAAAACATCTCACAATATGGGCCTAATTGTGACTTGATCACAATAAGGGGAGCCAAGGTTAGGTCTTAATTTAGGCCAAGACTGGATATTTATCTGCAGTGTGTGGTAAAATAAAGTCTGACTGTTCTGAGGCAGAGGCTGATATGTGGAGTAAGATCTGCTGTTGGGGAGAGGGCCACTCCCCACAGGTTTTGTGCTCTCTCTTATCCTGTAGTGTCAATAGATGCATGCACATCCAACTCTGAGTTTCTCCTTTATACTTTTCTTGGGAGCTGTGCCCTTCTCATGGCAGCTACAGCTCATCCATAGGGTGGTAAATTGAATTTTCATATGTTTCTAAGAAGTGTTGAGCCAGCTCTTGGGTGCATTAAGAGAGCTGGCCAATATCCTCTTGACATTACTGGGGATG
Organism: Chaetops frenatus; assembly: GCA_013400775.1. Lineage (NCBI taxonomy): Eukaryota > Metazoa > Chordata > Aves > Passeriformes > Picathartidae > Chaetops > Chaetops frenatus. The sequence continues at coordinate 738,437 of VZTR01001352.1, read as the reverse complement.
CTTGATAACTTGTGCTGTGGTAAGTGCTTAAGCTCTGATGCTCTATAGATCTAGGCTTAAACTGATACCATCGTGAGACATTAATAACAAGGTTCTGTCTATTAAATCACTGATCAGCTCTTGGGCTGTCAAAGCCCACAGTATGGGAAAATTGCTGTCTGACAAATGAAAAAATGTAGAGAAAGTAGAAGTTGAGCAACTCAACAGCTCTTGAAATCATCAGATTGATGGCTCAGTTGATACCTGGTGAAGATAGAGTTTTGGTTCTTTTTTAAGACAAGAAAAGGCTTTGTCAAAAATCTATCTCTTAGGTGGTGTTTCATGAAATGTCTGGATGGAAAATAAAACCCTCATCCTAATAAAAGGAAGTGTTAGTTGGCAACATGATTATTATCTATACCACCGATTATGGCTGGGACTGAATTGCTTGAAGCCCACACCAACCCTGTTTTCAGGCAGCTCCATCTCGATTGTTTGTCCCCAGCCACCCCTCAGTTCTGCCAATGAGTTTTTGAAATGATTTGTCACCTTTTGCTTGTGAGGGCACTCCATCTAGAGCCAAGGACACAGGTGTGGGTAGGAGAGTGCCTGGTTGCTGTGGATAACGAGACCACTGTTACTCTAGCCAGTGACTGATGTGGCTTCCATCAAAGGTGACAGGGCAAAGCTTCCTTGCCAGCAGTCCTGATAGCTATCAAAGGCCAGCACTGTCGGTTAAAGACAGAGCAAGGATGGCACTTGTTCTGTCTGCCTTTAAATCGTTACCTTTACAACTAGCCTGGATTGTGGAGATACTGGCCTTAAGTTTAACTTCAGAATCATCAAAAACCAGCCCTTTTCTGTTTGCTGGGAGGCACAATGAGTGATTGGAATACATATAAAAATCACTTGCTGCTTTATGATGTGTGGATTAATGAAAGTATTAAACCATTCTAAATGATAGATAAGGAAATTATTTCCACTGTAGCTTGAAAGAAATAAAACTGCTCTGTCTAAAATTTAGGAGGTTTAAAACTTTGCAAGCTCATCAAAAGTACATGGGCAACAAAGAGGGGCAAGTTTACAACCACCTATGGATCACCCTAAAGTTTTAACATTCATCATTTTTCTGCTTCATTACTGTTAGTGTTTCCCATAAGCTTTGAGAAACAAGCTAATTCTTCCAGAAAAGAAGAGTAAATACAGGTCAGGCTAATATGCTTTTATGGGCAGTGCTGGGATTTTCCCATTTTATTGCCATTTTGCACTATTAATTTTATATCATTGACATTGTTGTCTTCATTGCTCATGTCTCACAGCCTTGAAAAGGATTTACTGTGCTGGGAAATTCAAGCGTGAACTGAAATGGGATGAAATTCAAATGTGGTTCAGTTGGACAGTACAAGTTCTATGATGTGACTATTTCTGGCTTTATAAAAGGAGCAGAGTGTGGCTTTCTTGGTGTTCTGATGTGCAGCTGTGATTGTGTTTGACTGTGGCTTGTGCGTGAATGTGTTTGCCTCAGAATATGTGCAGCCAGGTGTGTACCTGCAGATGAGTGTGATTGTCTGTATTCACAGGCAAATATTGTCTTGTGAATGTGTGATCCTGACTGTGTCTGTATGCTTGTACCAGTGTTTTCATGGGGTATGGTTTTATGTATTTTGACCTAAAGAGGTGTGGATTCAAAGGAGGGAATGATAACTCTGTGCAGAGTGCCTGCAAAACTATTCATGCACACCCTGTGCATAAAGGGTTTGCTTGAGCATGGTAATTGCCAATAGAGGTTCACACAATATTGAGCAGAACTAGATCATTAATCATTTGATTCAGTCTTGGAGAACACCTGGAAAATGAAAGACATGGGTCTGCTTATTGGTGCCTGGAGTTTTTCCTGTGGTCTTGAAAATCAGTCATAAATGGGTAATAGGCTGCCCTTAACCTGATGTGCTGGATAATGACTGGTAGAATATGTTCATTTATGGCATTTATGTAGGAAATAGAGAGCAGATGGTTTAAAAAGAGGCTGTCAGGTCACATATGAGGGAAGAAGTCATGGCTTCAGTGGACAAGTAGAAGAATAGAAATGCAGGGCAAGGGAAGAGGAGCAAGAAGTCAAGGTTCTTTGTGTGAAAGTGGTGAATAACTACCTCTGGTTTCCCAAGAAACAGTTTGTTCCCTCCTCAGCTACTTCCTGCCTTTCACAAAACCCTTGTGTAATTTTCTGATGCTCTAATGAATCACTCTGTCTATCCTTTTCAAGAACCAGAAGCCTCTTGACCTCATAAATCCAAACTCAGAATTATAACTTTCTACTCTTCAAAGTACTAGTTACATAAAGCTGAAGAGTCATCTTCTGGACTGTGCAACCTCCTTGTGTTGCCTGCTCTTGTGAATTTTTGTAATGCAAGACACGACTAGAATCAAAGCAGAAAAAAAATAACTTCAGCTTTCAATTCCCATGCCCTTCAGAACACTCAGCACAGAATTCCACTCAGCAAACCCACAGTCATGCCAGCATAATTGGTAATTATGAGTGGAGCTGCTGTGGTATCCTTAATACAACTAGAGTGACAAGAGGATTTCAAGTTGTGGCAAATCATAAAATGGCCTGGGTTGGAAGGGACCTTATAGATCTTGTTCCAACCCCCCTGCCAAGGGCAGGGACATCTTCCACTAGACCAGGTTTCTCAGAGCCCTGTTCAACCTGGCCCTGTTCAACCTGGCCCTGCATTATCTCTGGGCAACTAGCTCCAGTGTCTCACCACCCTCACAGTAAAGAATTCCTTTCTTATATCCAGTATAAACATACCCTCTTTCAGCTTAAATCCATCCCCCTACATGTTCCTGCAAAAAGTCTCTCTCCAGTCTTCCTGCAGGTCCCCTTTAGGTACTGGAAGGTGCTATAACATCATCCCAAAGCCTTCTCTTCTACAGGCTGAACAGCCCCAACTTTCTGCCACATCTCTGGGTATCATGGATAAAGAAGATCATTCTCTAAAAAAAGAGGAATTAGACCTTTATAAACTGTGATCAAGCAGAAGACTCTCCAGCTGTCTTCTCCTTCTTGTAATGTCAGGACTTAGTGCTGTTACAATGGTAGGATTTCACTACCCAGCAGCAGTAGCATGACCAGGCCCTGACAGTCAGGTGCATCAGCTATGTTTAAATTAATACACTAAGATGATTTTTTGCTGATTGATATTATTCTATTTCTAATCAATAGTTCAGTTACCTCAACAGAATTTAATGTTTCTTGTTCTTTGCTGCATCTCTCTTAGCTCTACCTAGCACTGGGTAAAACCATTAGGATATTACATAATATTGATTTCTGAAAAATGCTACAGTTATCACAATAGAAGTGTCCCAAATCATGACATATATGCTCTCTTGCCCCTCATTAACCATAACTTACCAGCTGATCTGACCTCTCCATGTGCTGGGTCCTGTCCTTCACCTTCTGCTTCTCATTGTGGAGACTTCAGTTGATTTTCTTTTTAATTAATTTTATCTAATGCTTTTCAAAGCCTTATCAGTAATTAATTAATAGGGGTGCTCTGCTCAGCTTGTCTATCACAAGGCAAGCAGATTCTTAGTCTGGCCCTGCTCACCCACTTACATCAGCCTTCATTATTTTAGTGATCAGAGGTTTGAAGAAACCACATAGAGTTCATTAAGCAGATTGTAGCATCCAGTCTGCAGTGCCTGTGGAATGCCAAGGAAATAACTGAAGGTGGTGTTGTCTTGATTAAGTGATTATACATGAGATACTACTTGAATGTTCTAAAAGAATATACTTATTTTCTTTTTAATACTTTAGATTCTCAAATTAGGTGTGCATGGCTCTATCCTTGAAGGCTGGTATGTTTGAAACTTTCACAGGCAAAGCAGGTATTAATTTAGAGGATCCACTAATAAGAAACATGAAATGAAGCAGGAGATCAGTATGGTGTGAATTTCTGCAGGGTAATCTGTGCATCTCTGAGAGGGGCATGGCAATGAGACAGCAGCAAAGCAGAGGTAGAAGAGCAACTGTCATACTGCAATGTGCAGAACTAGTCAGTGAGGAACCAGGATGATGCTGCAGTTTCTGTTGGATTAAGGGAAAATACCTGCACAAAACCTCCTTCAAGAAAGGAAATATCAGTGAGTTTATGGTAAAGTGCCTGTTGAGAAAAGATCTGAATACAAAACACTTTCTGTTCCATGCCAAATTCAAAATTAGGTAAAGGTGGGGTTTGTTTTTTTTTTTCCCTGATAAAACAAACTTCAATGGATGTGGTAAAGTGATGGACAGAAATTTCCCCTATAACCAAAAAACTTTCGTTCTAACTGAACTGAAATACTCCAGCTATCTGTTCAGCTTTTAGAAATAAAATGAAAGGATGCTTTAAAAAATGTCACTCTGAAAAGGAGAAAAAAATTGGTATCTAAAATAATCAAACCACAAAAAATACCATTCAGAGCAATTCAGCATGTACTTACCCTGTTAACAAGATCATCACACACTTGCAACATGGTTTAGTTTTATCAAACCTGACATTGTGACCAAAAATAGTTTCAGTGTGATAATAACTTTGTCATCTCCAGGTTTCAGCAAAGCAAATATTTTTAGAAACATAAGTTCAGTTGGCTTTGAGGCAGAAGACATCCTGTTGTCCTTCACTTCAACTGAATTTGTAACTAACACTGAGAGAGCTGCAGCCACAGACATAAGGAAAATGCTTTTACTATCAAGCTGGGCTCACCTGGGCAGAAGTCTGTTTCCTGCTTGCATCACATCAGAGAGTGGTGGGGAGCTTTTTAAGTGCTGCAACAATCCCTGGTCTCTCTACTTAATGCAGAAAGCTATTTTATGTCCCTTTATATGATTCCATGTGCTCAGAATCAGCCCAACCTAGCTATATTTTATGAAGATGCTCTTTCCTGCACATTGGTCAGTAATTTTTTCTCCTTTGCTTGCCACTTCTGACTGGTCATTTGTTATGGGTCTTGAGCAAAATTTCTCCTCTGCCTGGAATGGGGGGTGAAGTATATATCTGCAATATGGCTGGAAGATGATGTAGTGTGAAAATGAACCTATTATATGGGGTATGCTGAGCCCAGGCTAACATTATTTATGAGGCTGTGTGTGGTTCTTCCAAGTGCATTTGTTCTCTGACAGGGATGTTCATACTTCCCCAGCTGTGGGTCACACTGACAGTTTTCCAGGCATCTTCAGGTTACATGGGTTATTGAGAAATAAGATCTGAAAGCAGCCAGCTTGTTTGCTGAGCCTGTGAGGTGCCCCACCGGCAATGTCAGTTCTTGGTCTGTTTAAGAGTCCAGGGGAGGGCATGGGAGGACCTCTAGATCATACAAACTACACTCACAGTACCTCAATGGGCCTGATTTTAAAAATAAATATCTTGAATGGATTTTTTTATACCAGTGACTTACCATGGAGATCAAGGGAAACTAAAAAGAAGCTAATAACTTGAGTCTCAAGTTTACCATGCTCCAAGTCCGCAAGAGTGGTGCTTCCTAAGAGAACAAGCCACCCCTAAGACTTGTAGTTTGGATCAGGACTAACCTCTGAAAAACACCAAATCATCTCTCTTAGATCAAGCTTCTAACCTTATTATCCTCTAAAATGTGGTGCTGCTGTCTGCTCCTCACATTCTTTCTCCTCCATTGTCCACTCAGTAATAGAACTCACATTTGACAAAGGGGAAGAATCCCATTTGGGATTCACTGGTCACTGCCACAGATCAGTGGCATTTACCCAGAAAGATGGCAAGTGGTGTCATGGAGGTGGAAGAAGTGATTCTTAGTTCCTTGAGGTTAACTTGGGAAATTAGCCTAATTTGCAACTTATGGCCCTTGACCATCATGTATTGGCCTGTGTAAAAAAATTCTTGCTGCCAGCATGATAATTATAACTCTTCAATAATATAAAAAGATTTTTTTTCTGCTTATTCCAGCATGCTAGTACCCTGCTTTTTTCCCATGCCTAGTGAAATTTAACCCTTTTTAGAGCATTCTTTATTAACCTGGCTTTCCTCAAATCCTCCAAGGACATTAACTCAGATTTAATATTGTCATGTTAGGACTTGATCTTACATGCTTAGGATAGACACCTTTGCAGCTCTGTACTGCAGATATGGCTTAACAACAAGCCTAGACAATTTCTGTACAGCTAAAATGAAACAAGGAGAAGTGCAGGTGTTGACATGGGCTGTTGTTATGAGTGGGGAATTTCATTCCCAAACTAGATTCTTTGACACTTTGACAGGTCACTTAGTTACAGATGCAGATGAATGTAATTACACCCAGGAAGTGATTGCTGAAGTTCTTTTATTGATATGCATGCAGGAGTGCCATTAAGATGGGTCCCTTTTTTATTTTCCCTTGAAAAAATATTCCCTTAGGGATTTATATGCCTGGAGTCAACTTGCCAACTATTGCAACAGGGATGCCATGGAATAACTAATGTGGAGAAAGTTTAGTTGAATGCAGAGAGAAGTGGAGAATATTTTTGCTTATGAAAATGAGTCAGAAAATGTTTCCTCTCTCTCTCTCTCCTTCATTCATACCCTGAATGCCACCTTGGTGCAGAGTGGAGGTCACACGTGCTGTCCCACTGCTATGAGCAGGAGGCCAAGGTCAGCTGAGGTGCTGATGGGATCTGGCAGTAAATGTGTGACAGCTCCTAAACACAGCTCCTCCTACACTAGACCCACAGGCAGTGTGACTCAGTACAGGCACAGCTAGAGATCTGTGTGTGACTAAGTATAGCAGCTCATCCCTTTGGCTCTGGGGGACTTTGCTGTAGTATTGTGGCCAAAATAATTAAAGGTCACACAAGCCTTACTGGAATCGGGTGCAGCTGCCTCTTTTAAAAGCACCAGTGAATGTGTAGGAAGAAGAATGCATTAGCAGCATGAGACTGATGACCTGTAGGTCCAGAATGAGTGGGTGGCATCTCAGAGAAGACATAAGGAGGCTGGGAAAAGTACAGCTGAAATGGCAGACAGTAAACTGGGCCTGGGGGAAACTCCCAGGTGTGAAAATGGGTTACTACAGCATTGCTCACTGGTGTCCCACAGTTGAATTCAGCCTCCCTTCATTAACCCTTAAGGAGGTTCAGTGGAACAGCACCATCTGCCTATTCCCAATCCTTCAAAGTCACTGCTGAGCTTAAAACACATGGTACTATCAAACAAGCAAATTCAAACAGTGCAATTTGTTTATGGATGTCTGTAGTTGAATTCTATCAAAGGTAATACACTGAAGCAAATGGCCCATCAGCCATGGGCAAAGGAATAAAAACCATTCTAATCCAAACGGAGGTGGCCTTCATATCTTCATTGGCTGATATGAAGATGGCTGGTACATCTGCAATGCTGTAAGATGTTAATAATATCTATTTTTTTATCAATGGGAAATGAATTCACATAATTTGGTCTTGAGTCTTACAATGAGGTGATTCCAGGTAAAATAATAAATAAAAAGAAAATGTCTTCCCTTGTTCTAAGTCAGGGCTCTGTTAGAGTTCTGTAAGAGCAAATAAAGCAGGGTACTTGGTAGCTCTCATTAATGGTGCTAACCACTTCTTACTAAATCAGAAATTCAATTGGGCTTTTCCAGCAGCTGAGGTTGTTCTGTGCTTCTCTGCTTGTAATTGCTTTTATAAAGAAGAATCAGCATATTGAAATGTGTTCAAGCCCACTTGTCAGCCTGTGAAGCAAAATGCCAAGGCAGTAAATCCTGATTGAAACTCTGACTTGATGCTCAGCCCTGAACATTTTAATGCTGATGAAAAGATTGATTGGTGTGGCAGGACATGGTGCTCACTCTGCAGTGTGAGCACTGCAGGGTGACCCAGGTACACTCAACCCAAGCCCCCCTCTGAGACTTGACATGGTCAGATAATCTCAGCTGTGGCCAAGTTTAGTTCTTTGCTGGTTCAGAATTAAAAACCAACAAAAAAAGCCCCAGAAAATTAAACTAAATTAACATACTTTGTATGAGGATGAAACCACGATCAGTAATAGCTCACAGAGGATGCTGACAACAGAAGAGAAGCTTGGTTGCATGGTCTGAGGGAAGATGTGAAAACTAAACATGCAGTCTTTTGCAGAAATTATTTTAGAGCTTTTCCTCAGCCTCTGCACTGAAGCTAAAAGTGATTTTCCCTGCTCTCTGTGCTTGAAGGGTGTCCACTGACACTTTTTTCCTCACCTCTGTAGCTTCCACTCACTCAGTTTCTCTTACCCTCTTGCTCTTTTCCCTTCTGGAGACCAGGGGCTAGAAGGGAGGCAGCCACATGCATCCTTCATCCCAAAGCTCAGTCCAAGTAAAGATGTCAGAAGGGAATTAGGGGTAAGCCAAGGCCAGGATACAGAATGTGTTGGCCTCTGGCAGTGCTGTCAATTAATTGGGACTGAAAAAATTCAATATAACACCTCAGGTAAATGGCACCACTTCTTCATGAGCCTGCTCTTTGTGTTTACAGCTTATGTGCTTGGTTTATAGCAATTATAATCTTTGTGGTGATTTTTATGTGAATATTTATGGTTGAACACAATGGTTCTGTAGAGTCCTTGCCTGACATATGGTGTTATTTGAAATGAGGTACAGCAAAATTATTAATAGAAATGAAAGACAGTATGTGAAAGACTGTTGTGATTCATAATAATGGTGTGATTAATAGTAAGAGGGATAGCAATATCAATGACAGTAGTAGTGGAAAAAGATGAGGAATAAAGAGAAACCTCTCCCAGGATTCAAGTCCTCTCTGCTGTAATGCATAAATAATAGGAAGAGTCACACTGAGTGAGGCAGTGACTGCTTGGACCTTTATGCTGCTTTTGGCAGTAGCTACAAGCATATATAACTCCACATATATATGTAATAAGAGCTTAAGAGCAGAAAAATTATGCTGTGCTTTTCTTGTAGATGTTCCCAGACCCAGTGGCTCAGGTTTGGGAATTTCCTGAGATAGAGATGGCATCTTTGTTTAATAATTCTTTAAAGAATTTTTTCCCTCCAAATGTGAAGCAGTGTAACACTTTGGTGTGATCCATAGCCTGCAGAAAAGAGTTCCAAAGTTTAACCCAGAGTTATGTGATGAAGTTCTGGCTGCTCTGAACTCATTGCCTGGAAATTTCATGATACTCTCTAATTCTTGCATTAGGAGGGGCAGAAACTAATAATTCCTTATTTTGCTGTCTGGGTTTTTTGAAAGAATTTCCTTCACTCTGGCAATTCTAGACCATCCTTTTTGGAGCACTAACTGATGTTGACAAGTAATCAATTGGGAATTATATTTAGAATAATATATATATATGCCACATCAACGAAGCAAGGCTCCTTCCTTCAAATGTTCAGTCTCAGAATCAGTGAATTATAACTAGGTCATGGTAACAAAAGTAAAAATAAACAAATAGACGAGTAGATCAATAGCAATAAATCCTCCCACACCATCACCCTCCCCTCCTGTGCAGCACATCTAATTTTCCACAGCTGCTATTATCTTCTGCTCTCTGAAATGAAATTGATGCATTCTGCTGTAATGTTGTACCTTTGTAGCTCTGGGTAATTTTGTTTGTTGGGTTTTTGGTGACTTGGTAAAATAAAAATTAAAAACCCTAAAAAGTATGCTTTTAAGACCAGCTTCTATTAAAGAATAGGGCCATTAAGTAAATCAGCACTGCAATTTTGATGTTGCAAAAGGTACTGGTCATTTCCTTTTGTAAAGGATATGAACAACTTAAGAGGGGATTCAGAAAAGGCTGAGTAAAATATCAAGCACAGGGAAAAGACTCCTCCATGAAGAACTGTGAGAAGAATGTAATAGCTTACAAAAGAGATGAGTTAAAGGAGCCAATATAAAGATCAACTCCTGAAATGTGGTGGTAGGCTGACCCTGGCTGGATACCAGGTGCCCACCAAAGCTGGTCTGTGTATTCCCTGCTCAGCTGGATGGGGAACAGAAAATATAATGAAATGTTCATAGGTGGGGAGGGATTCCCCACCAGTGATTGTCATAGGCAAAACAGATTCAGTTCATGGCTGTCACTTGGGAGACATGGAATAGATCTGGTCTGGCCATCTAATCTACCAATTTCAGGCTTGTTTCTATTGCAATGCCTTGGTTTCCAGTACAGCAAAGCTCTCAAATATGTTAATAATGAGCCTGTGAGAAGTCTGTGCAAATGAAGAAAATATTAAAGGATTAGCTTCATTTTTAGTGTATCTAAATCTAGTCCACTTCAGAATTGACAAATTTGTATTAAGCAAGCACTGATACAGGTCTCTAACTTTAAGTACATGTTTATAATCCACTGAAGTGGATTGAGATCAATAGGTTTGAGGAATGTGCTTAAAATGAAGAGTACACTTGAGAGCTTGTAGAGTCAAGGCCCCAGTAAAGAGCTCATCAAAGGTTTTCCTAGATGCAAAGTTGCACTGATAGAAATTTGAAAGTGATTTGGAATTGATTGGATTAAACTCGTCTGAAAGTTTGTTGAATGCATTTGAGAAAAGGGAAGGTGTGAAGGCTGAGAGTCAATTATTCAAGCTAAAGGCACTGCCACTCTCCCATATCACTGCCCCAGGAGAGTACAGCAAAGCATGTAAGTCCCTGCCCCTCCACTGCTGTTTTTAGAGGCTCTCAAGTTAAAATATCTAACAGTAATTTCATTCTAAAATTCCAAATTAGGAACAGAAGCAGTTGAGATGTGTCAATGTTCCTTTGGGTCTTCCTGAATTAGTGGTCAGGAAACTCAGGCAATGGGACAGGCAAAGAGCCAGGGAGTCAGAGCATCTTCATCTGCTTCCACTGTTTGTATCAGTACATGTTTGTGTGTGTTAAGGATGGTAAATAAATGGAAATTATTCACTCAGTCTTGAATATCTTCATGGAAAAGTGTTAACACTTTTGTATCTAATCAATTTAACAGGATTAGAAGTCTGCAATGACCCAAACCTCCCAAAATTCCACCTGCAAGGCTGTTCTGGGAATGGGAATTCACTATTTTAATATTCCTTATTAAATGAATGTTTGTTAGCCAAACTGCAAAAATTGTGTGCATGCTCATGGCAATCAGGGTGCAAACCATGTTAAATTCACAGTTCGTTGGAGAGCCATGTCTTTGAAACATGCTCCCAGAGTTTAATAAAACACTCATAAAACCTTTAAATGCCTGCTTTCCCTGCACACAGAGTATAAGCAGACTGCATCATAGTTCTGGACAGACACCATGCTTGTAAGTCATGGTGAATGACAAAAGAGACCTCAGAAATTAGGATATGATTCTACAAATCCATGCCTGGGATATTTGTTACTTCAGTGGCTTTCTATTCTTTTTCGTGTGTTGGTATCTATCATCCACTGAATTTCAGTCCTTCTTTCCATTCTCATGCATTTTCTTCTCCTTTTGAAACCTTTTGTAAATGAAAATACTACCTTAGAAATCTCGTGGTATTCATTTCCCCCCTCTGTAGCTCCTGGCAACCCAGTCTATTTCAAATTGAGTTACTTTTATTAAGCCTTTGATTCTGGGGAAAAATAAGAACTTCTTTTTCCCAATATTACCAGTATGAGATCCTCACATGCTTAAGTTCAATCAATTTCCCAGGAAACTCATGCACAGATGGTCAGTAGTTCATGCAAGGAGGCAGCAGACCATGTAAATGAGCCTCTGGATTCAGCCATTATTATTACCAGAGTAGCTTAGTATAAGGCCAAACCCTCTGAGAAATTGCTCATTGCTATTGCTAGCATTCAAGCCCAGTCTAATTTAGGATTTTCACAAAATCTAGAATAAACTGCTTTGCTAGAAATATTATTTCTGTTGAAGATTATTCATGTGTGTGTATTTGTGCTTGCACATATATCTATATATTGCTGTAAAAGACAATAGGAATTAGTCTGATCTGAGTATATTCCAGTAATTTCCTAAATATTTTTTATGCCTCAGCTATTTTCCATAAGTTTTGAAGTAGATGGGTTTTATTGCTCCTAAAATATGTGCATGTCATAATGTGCAAGGAATAGGAGATAAATATGTAGTATGTAGACTCTAAGAGGAAAGACCAGACACAAGTAATAGAGCCCCAGTTAATCATAAGGAAACTGCCCTTTCAGAAGAGGGATTATTTTATTTTTATTTTTGCCTCTGCCCACTTTTGATCCAGGATTTGAGCACAAGTTTCACTACCGGATTTTAAATCTCTCTGGATGTTGTGCACTGCTCTTTAGTCCAGCAGTGACAGCTTCACAGCTCTGCAGTCTCATTTCTTTAGAAAATTTCCTCTAGTGAGATCTCCCTAAAGTCCTGAGGAGCAACAGCACTGCTCTTACCTAATACCAGCATCTGGCAGTCAAAGATTCTTATTTGTCATGATTTAGTTTGTTGCCTCTGCAGAGAAATGCATCCACACTACCTGCACAAGCCATTGAGATTCAGAGTGGGGAGAAGACCATCAAACTTTGTCAAAAGGGAAGCCAGAAAAATGCAATCATGCTGGAAACCAACTTCATTCACTCTAAGTGGGTTTTGGTAGTGGTCTTTGACAAAGTAAGGAGTCAGCTGGGTCCTGGTGAGTGAATGGAAATCACCTGAATGCACAGGTTCCTGCTCAGGCCTCTAAGAGAAGGTGCAGGGGTGAAGGGCTGCTCCTGGTCCTTGGGCCAGACTCACTCTGGGAGGCAGAAAGTGGGGAGAACAGTGTGGCTCCAGTGGCAGATGCATTTCTGCTCCCTTTTCCACTCTCCAGCTTGAGCCAGCAAGGGAACAAAATAAGCCACACTAATAGCACTCTGCAGAGAGCAGTGGGGTTTTCTGCTCTGCTGTCTACTTAAAATTCTCTGTGTCACTGACAAACTTGAGATGCCCTGCTGTGTATCTCTTTTCTTTTATTGAGTTGTGATGTGAAGTAATGGGAAAAATGCACAACTACAGACACTCTTGGGCTCTCTAATGGTTTAGGAGCCATACTAGAAACTGCTGAGTTCCCTGAAAATCATGTTTGCACACTGTCTGAGGAGAGACCAACCACGAGACTGCACAAATGCATCTCTTCTTAGCAGACCTCAGCTTATGCACTGCCCATTGCAGGACCATTGGAGGGAAGCTGTGAGCAGGTGAGGTTGGCTGACATTCCCAGCAAACCACAAGTGGTCCTTGTGTATATGCTGTGATATCAGACCCATTTCAGGAGTTTACAAATATAATCTCTCTTCCAAGAGATTCAGAAATGTAAGGGGCTATTTATAAAACAAGAGTCAATTACAAGAAATATTTCCAAATACTTCAATTCTTGTTCTAGAAAGCTCTGATCCACAGATTTCTGGATCTGGAGGACCCTGTCTTGGGGATATGAACTGTACTTGCCTTCTCAGTTAAGCATCTGCTATGGGCTGGAGCTAGGCACAGAACACCAAACTAAAAAGTCTTTTGTTTGATCCACCATGATTTTCTCAGAAACTAGCACTGAATAAAAGCAGGAGGGCTGGCTCTGCTCCTGGTGATCCACAGCTAGCATTGAATAAATACTAAGCAGCCCCAGGTGAGAGCAAGTGCTTGTATGGATTAAATGTCCTACAGCTAAGGAATAAGTTGGAAGGTTTGTGTTGTGCAAACAAAGGACAACCTTGTGTCCTAAACAGCTCTTTGGGTCTGCTGTGACATTTTGGCTCTGTGCTACTTGTGTGCATCATGGTTCTGAAAGGTGATGGGCTATAGGGAGTGGGTAGGAAGGGGAGAAATTGCATCTTTACCTTTTCAGTGATGATCAAATCAATAGTTATTTCTGTGCCTGAAATCACAGTTGTCTCATTAAAATCTGAGTTATAGCTTGCATGTTGTGCTTCTTCTCTTTCACTGGTTTTAGGGCAATGTTCCCAAACTGTATGCCATAGGTTACTCCTTTTGTTCAGGCAACGTATGCAATTTTTTCTCCCATTTTCCTCCTGCAATGTCTCCTTAAACACGTAAGGATTTATATCTGTTAAAAATCCATGTTTGCCAAGAAAAGAGAGAGTACTAACATTTAGAAAAGTGGGAAGATGAATCTTTACTGGAGATACACAGTTGACAGAGATTTACAGTGACCTGGACATAGGTCAGGTTGACCTATGTGAGAATAGAGAGACAAGAATCAAAGTAAAATAAGTTAGAGGAAAGACAGCAATAAAAACATAAGCTGCAAACACTAGTTGTGGTGCTGTCACTTCCTAACGTGCCTGGGCCATACTTTGCCTTTCTTTGTGTCCCATGCCAGGGTGTGAAAGCACAGGACAGAATCATTCTGTGCACTTGTCTTGCAGCAAACAGAATAGATCTGTTTTCCTGAACAGGGAAACTGAGCTGTGAATCAGGAAAATGTGCTCCAGTGGGACATAAGCTAGACCACTTCTGGGGACAAAAGAAAGATCTCAGGAGCCTGGGGCTCTGTTCAGTTTATGACCATTATGATGCCATTTCTCTCTCTGACCGTAACAGTTTGGGTGGAGACCCTGATCCACTGTTTTATATCATTACAGAAGCTCTGCATACAGATTTGTCAGTTAAGAGGCAGAGTTATAAAATAATCCAACTATTTATGTCCTTCATTACCCCTCAGCCTTTTTAACTCTTGGCTTTATGTATTCCAGGATGGCACACTTCTTATTGGGGACCATAAAAGAGAATTTGGATGAACTGCATAGTAGATGCAAGAATATTATACTTCCTTAAATTTTACATTTGTCATGTCCAAGATGTCAGGGAGTGGTGGAAGGAATTTCTTACCATGTGATTTGAGGATGCTCCTGGGCATTTTTCTTGCTCTGTAGAGAGGTGGCAAGGCATCAACAGTTAGGGGTATGTAGGAATGTCATACTCAATTAATTTTGTGAAATTACACTCTGAGGTTGTGTTTAGAAAATGAATTAATATTGGTGAAAAGCACTGATATCCTTGGATAAAGGGCAACAGAGAAGAACACATTGTTATTATTAAACTGTTGTAGAAATCCTCTCTTTCGCTTTGACTGAATTATTGCAGTGAGTTTCCTTGGTGATGTGATGTAGAATTTACTGGAGTGTTTGTGTTGTATAATTGAAAATGACACTACCTTTATTAAAGCGTCTGTGGGACCCTTAACTCTTTTCTGTGCTGCAAACCAGCTTTGCCAGTGATTTTTATCAAGGCTCTTGAGCCAGTAAAGTGGAGGCTGGTCAGATAATCATGACAGAAAACCTAAATTAAGAGAAGGCTAAGGCAAAAAACCACATGCCTTACTCAAGGCAAGTGAAACAATAGTAGATGGATAATGAATGAGGTGGAAGTCTCAATTAATTGCTCATTAAATTGTTGCCCATTGATAACAAAGAGAAGAGTGCAGTTGTTGGTCATCTTGTCCTCTTGTCCCTCAAATAAGAACATTATGTTCAGGATGTAGAGACATCTTCCTAAGTCACAGGTTTGGAGCCAGGTTTGTTGGCACTACCAACACCGGGTGTCACAAATGGCTGTTCATTTATCTGAGTAAAATGAGTTAATGTTTCTAGTTCAGTTTTTCTTAGATAGATGTCTGCATAACAAATTTCATCTCAATCAAGCCTAATTGCTGCTTCTAGCAGCAGCCTCCCAAGAGAGTGTTTAGGGAGCCAGCGGGCTGTGCAGGTTAGATGCGGTCGGATCACACACCTAGGGATCAGGGCTTGCCTTTCAAAAGCTTCCAGTCTGGCATTAAACATTATAGACTAATACTGTGGTTTGAATTTTCCTCATGCCTGAGATGTTAGTGTGCTCAGAATAAAGGTGCCCAGCTTGTTAAGTGTTAGTGCAAATCATTAAGCTCTCTTTTCAGCAGTGCTCTCTGTTCCTGTGCAGCAGGGTGGCAATGCGCTTCACAGCTGAACTCCATCCTGCAGCAACACTGATTTTATCACCCAGGGTGTAGCAGGACCCTTACATTTGAAGTGACTGCAATGCAGCAGTTTTTCTCTCTGGTAGTGGGGTTTACTGGCATTGCACCATTGGTACCCTGTGGGGTTTGTCAAAGGGCTGAAAGCTTAACCGTGTTTTCCAAGTATGCACTGATCTCAAAAAGAAATTACATCTTCATAAGAATATAATCACTCCCTTGTCAAATTAAATTGAGTAAATTTTCTCCTCTTAAATTAAGTTTGATTTTTGTAATGACTGCTTAGTCCTACCAATATTGGTGTAAAGGCAATATAGATATACTTTGATTGAATGTGGATCCTCTCTTGAATACACCAACTTGATTATATATCTCAGTGAATCCTAACTAGGAAGATCTGGTTTCCTTGAGTCAAAATGGTTGCTTCATTGCCACATCATTAAAAAAAATCCAGGAGCCTGATTAATAGATGGGCTCCAGGCTTCTTTCACAAAGACAAGAGAAACTCTGCAGAGAAATCAACAGGAACATTAAATATTGATATCTGNAAATTGATATCGGTGTGGTTCTGATGATTTGTAGCTTCTCATTTTGGGATGGGATAGAATAATAGATAATGGAAAGAAAGAAAAAATTATTGTGCAGTATAAATATGTATTTAATTAAAGAAATTTAAATTATTCCCCCATAAGAATCAGGAAATTCTGTTGTTATCAATCAGACAGTATCTGATCTTGGATATTGAAAGTCTTAAGTGCTTGATTAAACAAGAAGCAAATCTGTTCTGGATGTTCTTTCTGGGAGGTCTTAAAATGTGACAGTTTTTTATTTTATATTTCTCCATAAACTTCCCTTTGACACCCTGAAAATTAACAGCTTACTATAATGCTTAAAATTCACACAGGTACAGAGCAGGCCAGATGAAGCAATTCATTGAGCCCCACATCTATAAACCCAACTGCATTTATTTGTCAGTCAGTTATGGGCAAGCCCCCCTGCCTTTGAGCTTCAGTTTGTGAAGCTACCAAGGTGTCAGACTCAGACTGGCACAATCCACATCAGTACAGATGAGGGTACAGTGTGAGCCAAAACATGGTATTTTGTTAGTGATTTGTTTATTATTTGCATCTTCACAGTGTCTCAGGGGTTGCAAGCCTTCTAGAATAGAAAGAAGAGCAGCTGGATGAGTTGAGGTTAAGGGAGAAACCAAGACACCTTAGATTGATTTCTACAAATCTTTTGTCACCAGAATATGGTGTATCTGCAAAATTAGGCCCTCTATTTGTTTGTTGCTCAATCCAAGGGATTATTTTATCTGTATATCTGGAAGAGTCAGAATGGGACAAATCTGAATGAAATTACCCACCACTGGGCCTGTTCCCTTTGTGTCATCCAACAGACAGAA
>VZTR01001352.1:615980-692549 GCA_013400775.1 Chaetops frenatus | reverse complement strand
CTGGTGTGTGTTTAGCTGATGTGAGTTTAGAGCTGTTCTCTAGACAGTTAAAGCAGGAGTGGATCTGTAGAGTGAAGTGTTGCTGGAAAGGTGTGCAGAACTTGCAGGTATTTCAGGGAGTTTTACTTTGGATCAATTTAATGGTGTCCCATAAGCTGAAAGCCTATTAGCAGCTAGAGTAGCTTGGCTTCATACTAAAGGAGTTGAATTTACATGCTCCAAGGCAATGTTGTGATGTAAATTAAAGCTCTGAAAATGGGGCTGATCAAGTAATTAACTCTGTTTTAACAAGATGTTTTACTGCAGATGCAGTCTTACTGCCTTCTAGCAACATGTGGACACAGTCTTCTCTTACATTTTACAGTCTAAAAATATTCTCAATCGAAAATTTTGACCTTCCAGTTATACAGAGCTTGGCAATAAAGGGTGTCCTATTGTGCTTTCACGACGATCTTGCATTTGCCACATGGAAAGAAAAAAATCCTCCATGATTTATTGTTATTAATAGCAACTGTTGACAGTGCAATGGCAATTGCTGTGTGAATTACTATGAAAAAAGGCATATCCATTATTGTAATTGTTTAGAAGACTGCAACTTTTGTTAAGTAAGTCTGAAGGCAAGTTGGGAGAGTTTCATCTTGCTATTTTTAATCCAAATAAGTGTCATTTCAAGATCCAAGAGACCAAAACCCCTGTTATTAACTTCCAGAAACATATATTGTTTTGTTAAGTTATTAGTGGAACTGACAATTTGACAGGTTTTTGTAAATGCTGACATGACGTGTACATACTTAAGTGGTTTTACTCTGCAGGAAGTAAATTAATTCAGACTCCTTATTGCCCCACAAACTGTCATCTTAGGGAGATGGTTTATTAAATTTACCTGAACATGAAATTATAATGTGAGTAATGTCTTATTTGATATGTATAATTTGTGATAGTAGTGAGAGGTGTGTCTTTTGAACATTATGTACAATGAGAATTTGGTTGCAATTAAGTTAAATAGAAGNAGGGAGAGTAAGGGGGTTGTTGCCCTTTGAGGGCAGTTTCTGAAGACATTGACTGTCTGCCATTTCTTCAGTGAAGGCTCTTCACATTTACAGCACTGGTTTATGCTTCTATTGTCCTAAACATCTGCTAGAAGAAAATTTTGATTGGAGTCTACCAAATCCTTCTAAATTTATGGAGGTTTTAGCAATTCTAGCCTGGTAATGTCCAGAAGCAAGGCCAAAGATAGGGTAGTAAAATTCAGCTCTGTTGAACTCAAACTGATGATGCAGGTTCATCTCAGAAGGAATCCTTGTACCAGTGCTTAAACACGTCCCTTTCATTTCCTTGATGGCTCAGAAGAGATTGTAACTTACTACTCAGTTGTGTGGAAGACATTTACAAAGTAAAATCTTCTAGACAAATCTTTAAGGAAAAGGATTTAAATTTTGATGTAAAGGACAGAAATGAATGAATTAATGATTTGGAAAACTTCTCAAAAGAGTTAATGCAAAAACCTTCCTGTAATGCAGTGTTCTGGCTGAAAATTAACATGCAGAAATCCAAGACAATTTAAAATTATTGTTCCCATAGATACTGTAACTCATCTAGGAATCTGGTTAGGCAGTCCTTGATAAAAGTGCATCTGTCTGTGTCTAATTTGGAGTTTTGGAGATGGACATGTTAACTCCTTAGTGGGAAAGAGACAGATAATAACTTGGGATTTTAGTTGTCCTCATACTCCTGCAGTAAGCATGACAGTGACTCAGCTAAATTTTACTGTAAAGGTTAAACTTTGTCATCACCTGGACACATTATTGCAGAAAGAAAAGGCTTCTCACTTCAAATGAAGGAATTAAATTGCCTGCAGGGGTCTTGTGGGGGGACAGCCCAGAGCTGCCGTAGGGATTTTCATGCTGCAAGTGGATGCACACTGTGAAGGTATTCTTGTCTGTCTTCTGCAAACCACAAACATCCTTTCTCTTGGGCAAGGTGATAACACGAGAATGAATAAGCACCAGTTAACATTTCCCTGCCTGTGATCAGAGGACCATTAATCAAAACCTAACTGACTGCAGCAGTACCAGAAAAAAATAAAATTAACTGTTAGATGTGTGTTTTAAGCAAAAGCATCTTCTGAGCCTTTGGAGACAAAATAAATCTTAGTATCCTGATGATAGTCTCTGAAACTTGGTGGTCTAGATAGTTCAGGGAAAATGGAATCTTCTATATTTGACAGCATAATTATTATGCTCTGTCAGATTTATACAGCTCTTTCATAAGGAACACTTAATACTTCATACGGATATTACTTTTCCCATCAAATATCACTTTAGGAAAAGTTA
This sequence comes from Chaetops frenatus, assembly GCA_013400775.1. NCBI lineage: Eukaryota > Metazoa > Chordata > Aves > Passeriformes > Picathartidae > Chaetops > Chaetops frenatus. The sequence continues at coordinate 690,216 of VZTR01001352.1, read as the reverse complement.
ATAATTTAGGAACCTTTATATTAAAAAATGGCTAATTCCACAGATGCATATGATATCATTATTAGACATTGCATGAAGCCTCTAAAACTTTTTCCTTTTGCCTTGAGGCAAATCTGGTGTTTATGCCAGACTCTCCCAAGCTTGATAAACCTGAGTTTCAAGAGTTTTTTAAAGCTATCATACAGAGGATAGATGGTTGCTCCCTTCAGTATCATTTTGTCCTGAGATTCATGGCCAGCTTACTCTCTCACACTTTCTTTGCTCTGATCTGTCTTTGCCCTCATTAGAAAAAAATCCCAAACTATTCTTCTTTTTAAGCCTTTATTTTCAGGTTTATCCAAATTTCATTGGCACAAAAAATCTCCTGTAATATATATCATACTATCAATATTACTTGTAGAAATAATACAGGAAGCTTCTAATTTAGTTCTTAAGAACTGGAAAGCAGTGTTGGCTGCACTGTGAATATGACAATTTTTTTTCCCTAGTTCCAACAGTGAGTTTTTTCCTGTTTTCAAAGCAACAAGTAACTAAGGATATATAGCATAAAATGGAAGATTTTTGGGAGGGAAAAAAAATCAAAACCCATCAAGGTATAATTAATTATTTTTTTTTCAGAAATGCATGCTGAATAGAAGCCTGGATGGGACTCCATCCTTAGAGGCAAATATAAATTAAGACTTTTTTTTTTTACTCAGCCTACATGCACACACATGTACTTACTTAATATTTGGATGTGATGTATTTACTTAATAGATGTAATATGTATGTACACAAGCTTCTTCTCTCCTAATTTACCAGGCACCCTGAAGAAAACAAAATGCTGTGAAGCCCTGCTGTTGGTGGAACTGGATTTGGAAGGAATAAATATTCAATAAGTAGTGTTTCAGGACATCACTTAGGTATCTCAGTCTGTGAAGTCAGAGGGAAATCTGGATAAGATTGAGCAAATAGGAGATTGTTTCTGAAGTGCCTTCCATGGGAGCTTAAATATTTCATCCTTGGGATCACAAATGTTCTTGCTCCATCAGGGGCACCATTGCCAAGAAGCCTCATTGATTCTCAAGGAAGAGAGCTGTAACACCACTTCATTTTTCACTAATCTATGGAAGAGTACAGCACATTAATGGAATTAAGGGATGCATGTCTTATCTTCCCAGAGCAGCTCCTGTGACACCCATCAGTCTGTGCCTCCTGCCCTGCACAGCCCATGGTAGATGAATGCAACACAGAAGTTGTGCTGTTCTCTAGTTCCAGCTGAATGCCACCAAGAGCCAAATGGACACATTTGATCTGTCTGGAGTGAGGCTTGTTAATTGTTGCTGCATTTGAAAACCTAAGTTGCTTTGTATCTCAGGAGAAGGCAAAGTAAATCACACATCACACAAAAGGTAGGTAGGTAAAGCAGTGGCAAGTAGGAGGTTTTGGTAGACAAGGCAAGAGACATTTCCAGAGACATTTGCAAGTGTTTCTCTCCCTTTACCAGGCTGGGAGCTTAGGCACTTACTTTCACAGTATTACCTTGCTCAGTATTTAAATTATGAATGACTTGAATTTAGCTGTGCTTTTTTAGGATCTATGAGTTGTATCAATAATGGAGTACAATACCTGAAATTTGTAGGGTTATGAATCATCTCTCTGGAGACAGCTCACTTGATTTGATTCAGAACTACGGAATAACCTAAAATAAGGATCATAACTGCCTGTGGTAAATGAAGTCACTTTCCTACTTCTGTCCTGTTTGCTGTTAGGCCATAAACCAGCCTGGGAATCTGAATTATGGTAGGTGCTGATAGGCAAGCAGAGATCTATATTCTCTAGGAAATCTGGTTCCAGGTGAAGGGAAACTCCAGGAGAGAGGCATGTTGTCAGCTCACAAGGGCAGTATTTCCCATAAGTGTGTGCACACAAACTGGCCTCTGGACTGCACTAACCTCCCATCCCACCCCACAATCACCATTTAGGATCACTGATTTATGCCCTTCCAGCCACGTGCTGGGTCTTTCAGCACATTACACTACATTTCTCATTGCATTGCTTCACTCCAATCAGAAAAATGGCAGTAGCTGTGTACAATCATGTTTGCAGCTGCACACATGAAGTCCAACCCTCCGGAGAAAATTGCTTGCTTGAGTGGCATTTGAGGGAGATTACACTGACCTTGGTCTGTGTCCCTTTAAAGATGTGGAGTCATCAGATCTATTGGTTTGCTTCAGATACCAGCAGCAAAAAAAGAGAGACGTTCTTCCAGAGCTATGAAACACATTTACTAAGAGACTAAGCAGCATATCAAGCCTTGAAATATGTGGTCTAGTGAGTTTCTTACGGATATTTGGCCAGCACAGAAAACACTCAGTCATCCTATTCTTCAAGGATTGAGGAAAATGACAGTCAACATGTGGAGGAAAACTGCAGGGTGAATTGAGCCCATCTTTCTACCTCGAGCCCTGGCTGGACAGAAAACTGCCGTTAAGAAGAGTCAGAGAGGCAGCTGCTGGTGCCAATAAGGGACCTTTGCCACTAAATGCAAGCCTGGGATACATCTTTGCTAGATGGTGTTTTGCTTCACCAGACCAAGGGTTAAATCCAAATCCCTGATAACGAAAATATTTCTATAAATATGCAGTGGTTATTGCTATGCTGACAACTTTTTTAATATCCTGCTATGATTAATTGACATGCTTATCTAACACTCACTATATTCTCATCTAAACATTTCATTCCTTTACTTTAAGTCTGTTTCTTGATCCTGTGATGCATCTGAGACAAATATTAAGAAAATTATGTTATTCTGGAAGTCAGAAGCTTTCCCCTCTTCTTTTCCCCTCTCTACCAAACCACAGTCACATATGCAAAGGTTCCGAATGTAGATAAGAAGGACTGGAAACCTTTGCTTGTTACTCCATGGTTGAATAGTCTATGTATCTGTCTTCTGTATGGAAAAAGCATATGTTGTGCCAAAAAAAGAGAGCTCCTCGAGAGCATGGCTCAATCATCAGTGAGTTTCAGTAGAGGAACACCAATTTCCAAAGCCAGCAATACCACATGTGACACAGAGAAAACACATCTCTGGAGTGCTCCTGTTGTCCACCTTGATTACCTGGGATTGCACTTTCCAGGAGGAAGAAAGGACAAAAGAAATAACAGACAACAGTACAAATGGAAAATTTAGGTAACAGGATTGAGATTTTTGGAAATGAAGGGTATAGTACATATTTTTGCTATCAAGAAACAACTTTTTATTGGATGGCAATTAACTAGAATTCAGCTACACCTGTTCAAATAAAAAGGAAATATTTATAACTTCTAGGAGGGGAAGAATAAGTCAGCTTTTGAAATATTACAGTAAAATCATCTTTTCTCCATCTTGATTGGTACAACATTTTAAATTTATGTTACATATTTTTTAAATTTTCATATTTTTATTATGATTCTCTATATTAGGAGTATATGAGGGACTCATAAGGGTTTGGCTGTGTTTGAACAGGATTCATACTAATACAGAAGAGGAGCTGATACTTTTGCTTGTCTGCTTGTAGCATCTGAACACACAGAATACACTGTTGTATTTCAATACATTGTAGTGTTATCTCGATGTAAGGCAGACTGTGGCTGTGTTGACCTGCTTACACATTGCCTTCAAGCAAAGGAGCAAACTCAGTGATGTTATAGTTTTGTCAGGAAAAAAATATCATGGCTGCATTTAGACTAATACCACAGAGTTACAGACAAGTTCTTTTCTGCTGTATATTGGATCTGTATCCAAAAGCCTTCACTGTTTTTTGACTGTGGAGTGCCACGTTGCACAGATACTTTCAATTAAATACATGGATCAGATAATTTTTCCCTTGAGATACAATTCTGGTTCCTGCCATGGGAATGTTTGTTAAGGCACCTGTGGCACTGTCCATTGGGTGGGTTTGTACATTTAAAGATTGTTTCCTTTAGGCTAAAGCAAATGTTTTATCAAATGATGCCAGACCAGTGGTTCAGCCTCAGCTGGAACTGGTTTTCCCACAACTGCAAGTTCCCAACTTGCTGCATCTGTGGGTGTGAGCAGAGATGCAGTAGCAGCCCCCAAGGATGCTCTCAGCACAGCCCAGCTCAGCGAGTCAGCTCAAGTTGAGTTACAGCAAACCTGTTTCCTCTCATAACTGGGTGAGCCAGAATTCAGCATCCCAATTACTGGGTGCCAGTGGGAGGTGGGAACTCAAAGTGCAATAGGTTGACTTGCAAAACTGTGAATAGCTTCTGTGGCTCCTTAAATCAGCTCACTGAGAGCTGATGCCATGGCATAAAGGAAAGCAGTATCAGTCTGACACTGGCTTAACCTATTTCTAGTTGGAGAACCAGGGAGTGACATGAAAACACCAAGCAAATAACCATGCATAGCTCTTGGTTTCCTCTTTTAGATTTTCATTTTTCTTTCCATCCCTCTGTTCAATAGCTTCTTTGAATCTGCTTGGGGACAGTATGACTTCATGGAGAAAGGGAACATGCCAAAACAAAAGAAAACATGAAATGCTGTGGAGATCAGTGCAGAACTCCCCAGGGTTTTATTAACTGAGTAAATGACCTGAATGTCAGCAGCTAAAAAGTAAATTCTCAAGTCAGAGATGATGAAAAAAAGAAACAAACAAAACCACCACCTCACATAGGAATGAATAAATGAAATTTTGCAACAGGCATGTGAATTTTAGATTAACTCTAATGGCTGCAGTTTGGAAAGCAGTTTAATACAGATAAGAGCAGAATAAGAAGATGCAGCAATATGAAGGGGAAAAACAGGTACATTTCAGAATAAAGAATGTTGAAAGCTGCATACTGAAAGGGGAAGAGACTTGGGAGTTTAACCGAAGGGAAAAACTAAAGTAAAAAAATAAAAAGGCACCCTGTATTCAGGTGCATTTCAGGATACCATAAGTATTCTCAGCAATCTTGTAAGAGAAATGTATAAATCAAAGAAGGTAGTGTTATTGCTAGAAGGCTTGGGGAACGAGGGCCTTGCTCACAGCAGTGTTCAGGTTTGAGGAATAAAATTGAGAAAACATGTAATCACTGTTGAAGGGAAAGCAGTGCTGAGCAATCACAGATTAGTCCTGATTTCCAAGATTCAACTACACTAAAAAGAGTAAGAAAAGTCAGACTTATTTCTCCCTGATAAAGATAAGAGCTCCATGGGGACCTACACATTTCTGATAGAATCACCAAGAAAGCCTGAGAAAATGTGATCCAATTATATTATTTAAATAGCAGCAAGTGGGAATTTTTGGCTGGATGTGTGTCGAAAGGGAATTTCAAGTGAAAGCCTTGGATTTCAGAATTAAATTGGCAAAATCAGAATGTTAATTTTTGGTGGAGAAGGTCAGAGAGAGAAAGAGAACAATGGAGCTCCCGAGTAAGAAACAAGAAGTCTTAATCTAATGAAATTGTCCTTATTAAACAACAGTGGCCAGATGGTGACTCACTGGAAGTAAAAGCTGAGTGTGGTTCATTGCACCTCTCCATCCACATCTTACTTTGCAGTGTTTTTTCTTGGTGTATCCAAATTCACCATCTACCTAAATGCTTCCTAAGAATCACAGTGTGCTTTATGGTGGGAACTTGGAAAAATCAGTGTTTTATTTTGCACTTAACTGCAGAGTTGTGTGCAAAAAGTATCACTGCTCTCTTTTGTTCTTGCCTTTTGCTTTCCCTCTTTGTGTGTGTGTGTGAACAACTGTAGCTTGGTACAGGTGCAGAGGGAATAGAGGATGGAAATGTAATCTGGAAGAAGCTGTGAGGGCATGAAGGACCTGGTGAGAAGTGACTGATATCATCTGCTGTTGTTGTTCCAAGCAGCCATAGCATAAGTGACATGTGCTTCTTTTAAAAAACTTTCTCCTCTCCCATCTGTTGGCCATATGGGTGAAAAACATGGTTTTCAGCATGCCCACACCTACTCACTGGCCAACAATCTGTCCTGGCCTAAACATGGCTGCTGACTGTGCCATAGCAAATTGTTCTTCTCAGAAGCAACCAAAGGAATCTCTGCCTGGGCTTTAGAAAAAATTTGAGAAAAATGAACATATGCAGCAATCTATTTTGAGCCAGTAGGATTCTTTAGCTTGCCTTGCTGCTCTTTCGGGGGATAGAGAGAGAAATTTTGCTGGATTTTCAGTCAACTGGATCAATTGAGAGAGTTTTTTGAAAAGAACCTGTGCAGAGACTTGGTATAAACTAGCCCCATTCCCAATTAAAAGAAACCAAAAATAGGTCATAAATCCATCTCAGGTTTTACACTGGAACCATGTGCATTGTTTTGGTGCACTGGAAACACTGGAAAGGCTTCTTTTAGGTAGGAATTTGCCTTGAATTTTTATGCCTCTGATAATGCACTGGAGAACAGTGCTGGTGTCCCCAGAGTGGTATCCTTCTTGGTGGAGCCACATTTGAAGCACACACTTGAGCACTATCACAAGTCCCCACATTCCTGATGGATCCATGCCCTCCATCAGATCGTTCTCTCCATATGCATGCCCCAGACCTGGGAAAAGCAGCTGACAAGAACCTTCACTGCAGGAAGCACAATGCAGACACTTGTCCCAGAACTGTCATGGATTTTGTCAAACTAAACCCTCCTCCTTCCCTCTTTCTATTTCACCAGGATGTGGCATTCCTGCTGACACCAGGGCTTTCTGGAAGGAGGTGCAGCCACTCACATGGCACTGAGACAACAAAAAAAAATCCCAAATTGTGTGCCTAGAGAACCAACTCAAAGACCTGATCCAAACATGATTAATATACAGGGAAAAGGCATTTAAAAACTCCTCACTGACTTGGTTGAGTTTTTCTTCTTGAGGTTTGGACCTTGACTTAATTTAGCAGTGATGCTTTTCTCCTAAGTACCAAAGAGTGATTTCACATTTGATGTTCTTTGTGTATTCCTTTCAATCTGGAGAAAGTATATTCCCATTTACAGGGTAAAAGATCTTCTAATAGTGACTTTTTATAATTGTCATCTGTGGGTGTAATGTTTTTAGATAAGTTGTTCTCCCAGAATGAAAATGTCATTGTGGTTTTCAAAACCATTAAAATTTTAAGTTTGTGACTCAATAAATCATTTCAGTCTCTATGTGCTGCAAGTGATCTCTAATGTCTTATGCATTCAAAAGCAAAGAGAACTGAGAACAGAGTGTAAAATCTACAATTTGATCAGGTTTGGAACATGAACAACACAGCTTAAATATGAGGTTTAGGGCCTAGCAAACCTTAACTTGCTTCAAAAGCTGTAGCAATCAGAAAAGATTTGCACAATGAAAAGCAGTTAACAAGGAAGAAGCTTCTTCAGCTGATTCCCAATTTGAGAGTCTGAATCTACTGATTCTCTTCCTGACTATCTTCAGCTGTTTCAGGCTGTATTTCAGAGTGTGGTTTCTTGCTGCATCTAGCAGGTATGCTCCTGCTTTTTTTTCAGAAGAAAGAAAAGTAAAGCATCAGTCAGACTTTGCTAGGAAGTTGCACATCTCCATATGCAAGATTTGGAAGTCCCTGGATAGTAAGTAGTCTGAATCACTCATTATTCTCTTAAACATACATGCAAACTGCAGGTGCCTGAATTCAGCAAAGGATGCACTTGTGTATGCTCTAAATACAACTCTAAGTGGCTATAAAATGTCAGTATTCCCTATAAAGGAAATATGGAATAATATGTGAAATGGAATAACACTTTGGTGATTCTACTTATTTCTGGTCTTCAAGTGATAATTTTTTTTCAGGGTCACATGAAAATTATTATGTGGTTAGGAATACATTATTGCTGTTGGAAGTAAATTATCTCACTGAGCCTGCATGAAGCTTTTTTTCCTCTCTGTTTTAAGGTGTGCTGAACTCTTGTTTTGCCAGAACAAAGGGAATGCTGCTTTTCTGCATTCTTTCAAATAAATCCAGAGTCCCTGCTTACTACCAGTCATCCTCCAGCACTATAGAGGTGTTATGATCCAGTTATTAAAATCGTTAGATATGCCTCTGCCCAAATTAAGGTGCAAATGAGACCATATGCCAAAGTTAATAGTATGGATTTTATATAATAGTAAATATGAGAAAGAGGGAGAAAGTAATAGAAAAAGAGGTGGGTGGAGAGAGAGAGAGACAGATTAAATAGAGAATATCACCCCTCTGGATTCCAGTGGTGTCCCATCGATCCTCTCCATTTTGTCTTGGTGGTGAGGGTCCCCAAAAACACAGAGGTCAATGGGTTAATTAATATTTGGGCCAGGTGGGAGTGCCCAGGTACCTGCCCTGGTGGGGGGGGGGGCAAGTTTGAGACAGTCTCTTGCAGCAGACTCTGCATCTGCTCTATCCCTTTGCATCATGAGCAGTGCTCTGCTGCAAGGCCTCAGCAATCAGTCTGGGAAGCACTTTGGGGGTCTTTGATGGGTTATGGCACCTCCTCAGCTGCCCCTCACAGGAGGGTCCCCTGGATGTGCCCTTCCTGGGCTGGGGTTTTCAGCTGAGCCAGCCTGTGTGAGGGAGGATGGGTGTTCACTGCCTGTGACCAGAGGTTACACCACAGCCCCAGAACTCTCCTCCTCCCATCCTGGTAGTGGCAGGATGTCTGTACAAACCTGACCTCAGCAAAAAAGCCTTTGGGCTGTGGCCTCCCCCACCCCAAACCCAGCCAGGGATGATTTTCAGGACAGCTGCTGGGTTTGGTTTTCATGAGAATATATTCTTCTCCCTCAGCCTTGGTTGCTTTTTCCTAGACCTGAGGTGATTGAACAATAGTGCCACCTTTATCTTCTCTCAAGTTGTCTTAGGTGGCTGAACTCACAGTCCAAGATTCCACTCTGGATATTCAGGTGGAGTGGGGTTTGGTGTGGCAGCTTCTTTACACAGTTTTGCCAAAATGGGCAAAAGTCCTTCATAAAAGTGTTTAAGCCATGAACCATAACACTGACAAGAGGTAGGCTGGTGCTTTGGATATGCCTCATCCTTTTCGATAGCAAGATATCTTGAAAAGCCCAACTATGTAAGGTGGGTGAAAGAGGGGTGTTCTCAGGTAGCAGTGCAAACCTTCACAATATTCCCCTGCCAATGACTTTTGGGAGTGGTATCTTGGAAGTGTTGCATTGACCTTTTGTTATCTCCCCACAGAAGCACAAATAAATTGCCCTTAAAGGTCAGCTTAGAAGGAAGAAAGAGAAGGGGTAAAATGGGCAACACCACATCCTGGTGTTCCTTCTTGGTCTGGATTTTCATATCCAAAATCAGCAGGATACTTTTTCTAAGAGAAAGTTATCAGTGTCGCAGTCCTAATGACAGGTCATAGAAAAACCAGGACTAAAGATTTTGGTTTTCAAAAGAGATGAAACCAAAGGAAGGTTTGAAACAGATGAAACCTGTCAGGAAGCACAGGAGCTATTACCAAGTCTCTTTCCCTTTTTCCCACCCCCTCTGGTTACCCTGCAGACTGGTGCACCCTTCATAACAAGGGAAACATTTTTCTAGGTTGTTAACTAACATTATGAACATATTTTCTTCTAGTGGAATGTGAGATTTTATTGCTGTTACTCCCTGATGCACAAACAAGACTGTGAAGGAAAAAAAAATCCCATCATAATAAAACAGATTTATTAAACTGGGGCTATTTGCTTACAGACTGAAGCTGAAATTAGAAAAGGCCTCATTCCCTTGGATAACCTGGTTCTGGAACATATCTTTTATTAACAACACCTACACAGTCCACTCTTACAGTGGAGTAAGTAAAAAATAAAACCAAAAAAGATCCCAACCAACCAAAGAAACTATTCAAAGTGAAAGTAACCATGCCTAGCACACCAACTAATCATACTGAGGAAGGACTTTCATGGTATAAGAATCATTAATTAAGGATCATCTTTGCTCACCTGCTCTTGGTGTTTCTTTGCAGTCCAGTTTCCTTGGATCCTCTAAAGTGGTGCTGTTTGGATGTTCTGTGTGCTCACACTGAGATATATCCATTTAGCAAATATGTAGTCCTCAATCAAGAAAATATTAAAGGTCTCTGAGTTCTGTTGAAACACCTGGAAACAGGAGTTTTGGTATTGTTATCCCCTGCCAGTTACAGCTGTTAAATAATAGGAACACTGCTAAATACTGTGAGACCACCTCAGCTCTCTCCATAGTCCTGCACTTCTGCATGATCCTCAGCAAACATGTCTGTATTTTAAAAAGGTTTTGTAAAGCACTTTTCTTACTTTGTTCAGCTCTTATTTCCTGCAACATGTTTTCCTGGTGATTACTTACTAAATTAGGCATTTGTTTTGATTTAGAAAGTTTTTGGTGAAAAGTGAAAGCTTGGTCCTTGTATTGTGGGTGCTTCCCAGTGACAGAGGTGCCCTATGGATGTGTTTGAAGAAAGATTTGGGATTTATGAGTCCACTTTCAGTCTTTAAAACTGAACAAGTTGGAATTTAGAATGGGCTGCACAGGTGACAGCTGATGAGGCCTGGGTCCCAAGGAAATTTGTATTTATCTTATGCCTTTCTGCCCCCAAAACACCATCAAAGCTGGAGGTAACTGTTGTAATATACTTTGGAGGCTTTTCAAATTTCTGCCCAAACCACTTAATGGAAACACAGGTTACTATATGCTCTTGTCTTCCCAAAATCCAGGTGCTTCCTGCTTGGGTTGCATGTCACTAGCTATTAGGGTTATTTCTTATGTGAATGAGATATTGCAGGGCCCTACAGGATGGTGCAAGTGTCACCCAGGGCTGTTGAAGTGGCATCTGCAGAGTGAGAGGCTGAGGCTCAAAGCCGTGGTCCTGTTTGGGGAATGTCAGGGATACACAGTACCTTGGTTTAGGAGGTGATAAAGACCACAGAATTTGGGAAGGTTTGTGGTGCAGGTCAGCAATGAGAGTCAGCCCAAATTTCTCCTCTATGAGTGTGAAGAATACCCTCTATAGTGCCACTGTACTGCCGTTTCAGAGAGGCAGAGATTTAGCCTGTATTTTCCCTGTGCCCTTCTGTTCCTCAAGAGCTGCATCCTCATCCCCCAATCTTAGCTACATTTCATTTCTTCAGTTAGCTAAATGCTTTGGGAAACAAATGTCTGAGTCAATGAAGGTTAACAGGATCAGACCCTCAGCTGGTGTCAAGCAGCATTGCTCCATCATCATTGAAGAAACAGCACCAATTTAGGTTTATTCTATTGTATTTCTCCTGAGGACTAGTATCAGTAATGGGTTTGTGCTCATTAAATGGTGTCTTCCTGACTCTGCTTTTCTCTGCTCCTGTGAAAATACATCAGTAGAAAAGTTCAGTCCCCATTAAATAGAATGTGCAAGGCAGCTCTTCTCTGAATGGAAAATTATCTGGTTTGTTACAGGAATGCATATGTAAATCACTGTTGGGAAACACTATGTTAAAACTTATTGTTACCAAGTCCTCCACAATCTGAATGGGAAACTTTGTTAACTGAGGAACTATTTTTCCTTGGCATTTTGTAAGAGGGTCCTAAAGACGTCAAGAGGAGGGAAGTGGGTGTTGATGAATTTTATAACAATGAGTCATTTTAGCTCTGGGACAATTTTTGATAGGCATGGATGGTTCTTTGCCATTCCAGGAGGAATTCAGACTTTGTCTGAATTGGTTTTACCAGTGGCCAGGACAGACAGTTCCTTGCTTGGAGATCTCAGGCTCTGGGTCCCTGTGGTGGGAGGTGATGGCAGTCAGTGTGCTACAGACTGAATGTGGGAGGTGAGAGCTCAGCAAAGAAAAATTAAGGAAGAGGCAGACTGGTTTGCTGCTGTCATCTCACTCTGAGTAGCCAAGTGGCCTGAGTTTGGCTCAGCTAATACAGGAGCATATGTTTTCTCTTAAAGCCCCTTACAAAGAATTCCCCCCTGTCCTAAATGGCTCAGTGCTCCCCAGGGCATGAGCCACTCAGGAAGAGGTGTCCTCTCCTAGGTTTCTTCTGGAGATCAAATATATTAATCTGCATTGGTGCCATGGGGAAGCAAAAGCTTCTCCTAAGGGCTCTGCTAAAATTCAAGAATCCTTGATTTGAGAGAATTTAGTGGGATAACCACCAGTTCAGCCAATGCTGCTATGTGATCAAAGCAGAATTGAAATAGCAGTTTGGTGTGGCAAAACTAGGCCAAGATCAATGTATGGCATATATTAAACTCTGGGCAGAAATTTGCTTTTCCTGTCCTTATCTTTGCACTTCTGACCACAGTTTTTCCAGACCTGGAAAAAGAAAGTTGTCTGACCAGAAGATGGGAGCTCTCTCCAGGAGTCAATCTGAATTGTGCTGAATGCCCTGCAGTGCTCTTGCGCACGTGTATCATCTCTGTGCCTCTGTTACGCATAACAGGAGGACTCTGGGGTTTAAATTAGGTGAACTATTTTTGCTTTGCCATTTTACATGTTTGATGGCATAGTGTTGCTTATTATATTTGCATCCTTTGCATTGCTGGGTTTCTGTGACATTCAGATTTGTGTTTTAGTTTTCTACGTTAATTTTGGGTTTGTGTTTTTCTCATGTGACTTTATCTCTCTTCCTGTCATGATATTTCAGTTATTCACAATCACTGCTCTAACACAAGACACCTAATTGACCTGGATTCTTTTGTCATTGTTTATACTATGTATGCCTAAGTCTTTCTACAAGATCTGACATCATCACAGATTTTTCAGAGTCACAGAGCCTTCCTTGTTCCCATGATCTATTCTAAATTCAGACAAATTTAGGAAATTATCTTTCACCTATTTTCACACTGAGTCACTGTGAACTCCTAAAGTCTATTCTGGCTCACTTTCAGATTAAAAGCTAAACACAATCATGAACTTCTCTTACTTGCTTTACAGCAAAACCATGACAAACTTTGTCTTACTTTAAGATGGGGACAGTCTGGTGGTGCTTTGGACAGTATACACTTTCCAACTAAGAAAACAGACAGAAAGCTCCTTCATGTATGCCTGTGCTTCCCAATTCTAGTAGCACTTATCAGAAAAGAGTACACAGAAGCTGGAAACAGGTGATGACAGCAAAAAAATCTCCCTGCTGACTTAAATACCTCCCCACCATCTGGAAAGGCTCAGCAATAGCATGTCAATGTTGAGTGTGTGTTTGTGTGTTGTCCCAGAGACACAGATATCAGGTCTCTTCCAGATGGAGACTCCCTGCAGAAATTCCCTACATTTGAGGGAATTTAGGTAAAAAAAGGTCTGAGTGAGCACATCACTGATGCAGGAATGTGACAGCAGCCAGGATATTCAAATTCTAACCCCAGCACTGCTCCTCCTACCTGGATGGCCCTTTTTAATGAAACTGACTGACCCCTGTTGGTTTATGCAATAGACAGCACCCATTTTATTTATTTCTCTCCACTTACACATTGTTGTACTTTTTAGAAATAATAGTGACTGGGTGGATGCACTTCAGGGGAAGGAAGTGTTGCCCCATCCTGCAGGAGCTGTGGAAAAGTGGTCACAGCCTTCATGACAGGGTAGGAAGAAGAGACTCCCTTGAGCATCTGCAGAGCCAGGAACACTGCTCAGCAGTGGGGCATGGACACCCAAAGAGAAGGAGAAATGTCCCAGGAAACAGGCAGGACTTCTATGGATTTATTGTGCCCCAGAGGGCCTCTGAGCTGACAGCAGCCAAACTGGCAACAGGTTTTGCCCCTGTCCTCCAGCATCTGAAATGCTCCAGGCTGTCAAACTTTCTAACACTCCTTTCTCATCAAGTCACTTAAAGTTGCTTCTTCTTTAAAAATTATTTTATCTATTAAAACCTGGCTTTTTTGGTTTAGGAGCATTCAGGAGAGCTTGTGAAGAAAAAAAATGAGGCTGATGGATGGGATGTTCTATGGCTCTGCTTGGTACTGAGGGGGCTTTGGGTAAGGGCAGTGAAGAGGAAGGAAAACCAAACATTTCACTGGGGGCTGCAGCTCTGCGTGGGCAAACCACGGGATGCTGCTGCAGTCACGCAGAGCCACAAGAGTTATTCAGGAACTTTCTCACATGGATGACTCCTGGCTGCTTTTCTTAAAGTGTGACTCATAAAGTTCTTCTTGAGATAGGTACCAGTCATCATAAACATTGTCAAGAGAGTGCAGGGAAATATTGAGATCACTAGAAAGAGGAAGACTTGCCTGTATAAATCACATGCAGTCCTGCCTGTTCTCAGNGCACTAAGAAGATTTTGGCATGAATTTCGATCATCTGTCTCTAGTTTCCAGCAGTGCTTTGTCACAGATGTAGCTTTATAACACCTATAAGATGACACAAGGGCAGGTCTCCTTTCCTCCCTCTGTTCCCTGAAATTTCAGCGACAGTTTCTGTACTTAAACCCTGCTCCCATTTTTATAACAGTGAAACATCCTACCTCCTTCTGGCTAATTGGTGCTCTAGCAGCAGGAGACTGTGTGCCAAGGCAGCAGAATTCCCTGCCTGTTCAGCATCTGCAGGCTGCTCATATATGTAATATCAATATGAAGTTTAAACATTATAAAAGTGTGTCTAGATAGTAATTGGTTGAAATACTTACAGTGATAACAAAGCTTTTATAGTTTTGTGGTTTCACTAAAAGTTTTCATCCTCTTAGAAACAACCATAAGATTATATTAAAATAAAAGCTTATATATTAAAATTTCAGAATTGTTAATTGTTGGTACATTTCTGAGACAAATGCAATGTTCCCTGAGAGGCTATTTTTCCAAATGAAATGTCCTATATTCCCACTGTAACAAACACCTGCATGTATTTCACACTATCCAGAAAGTTTCTCTCTTTTAATGTAGGTTCAAGATTTGTTTTTTGTCATCTTTTCTGGCAAACATGCTCTCAGAATCCTCCGGATATTGAGGACTAACTAGGCAGCCAAGCAATCTCCCTCCATTCTTCAGGAAACTTCTTCCTTAGCCCCAGACTGGGTGTTGGATCCATGAGAAATCAGGAAATCCAGGGATTTAGTCTCAAATCATAGCCCACCTCCCTGAACCCTTCAGCTACATCCCCAGTGCACTGAAATCCATCAGGAACATCCTGCAATCCCCTGTCACCTTTTATCCTGTTAATGGGGAGGGAGCCATGACAGGGGACAAAGTGAATTTGAAAGCTATGCCAGTGGGAATGGTTTATAGACAAGAAGATGGATGTCATCTAATCAAGCCACAATAAGTTCCCGCCTGCTTCACGCTGTGTTGTTCTTTTGCTGTCCTCTCTCGTTCATTCCCATTATCACCCAGGGCATCCCTTTCCTCTGCTGCACTCCCAGCTCCTGAAAACCCAATCTGCATTTAGTAAATAAGGGACGAAATGAGTTCTCATCCACCTGACTGACACTTGGGGTTTGAAATGAGAAAGCCTCTGTTGTTGATGCAGTGCCCAATTTAAAGCAATATCACCTGTCAGTTTGATGAAAGGCATGGAGAAAATATCCCGTCTCGGCCAAGGGGGGAAAAATGTGTCATCTAAAATAAATTCGAGCCTTAGGAAAAAAAAAAAAAAAATGTACGTAAACAAATGGCTGGGGATTGTTTTATGGTTCTATTTGCTGGGGCGAGTCGTCAAAACATAAATTACTGCTTATTTGTGACAAAAATTTGTGACCAGGAATGAAGGTTGCAGGACAGAAAGGATACAAAGTTTTTTTTTCCATATCCACTGAAATGTGCTGAGTGAAAAGTCTGTTTTCACAACTTTGGGCTTGGCCTTCTTGGTGCTCTGATCTTTATTTCTGTTTAAAAATAAGTCAATGTATTTATCTTTTGCCTTTGTCCTGCTGAGCTTTTGCTCATGTTTCAGCTTATAGAAGTGCAAGCAGTGTCCTGCTTGTTTATTTTTTAAATAAGCATCTTGCTTAATGCTTTGTGTCTCTGTTGCACTGTGTGTCAGTGCTGCAGGACAGCTGCTTCACAGAGAAGGGATGTGACTGGAGCTGGTGCTGGTGGCTTATGAACACCCTTTTCACCTTCAGTTGCAGACTATGACACAAAAGGCTTTACTACTTCAGAACAGTTCCCTACCCCATTTGAAACTGATCCAGTCACCACCATCCAGCAGTGATTGCTACCCTATACCTAAGGTTTGGAGAGTTTTCCACCCAGATGAAATTCAGCACTTTCTCTGGAGCCTAAAGCTGCAAGAAACTTGTCTGTGGATGGCAGAATGGGGCTGAAATGCTGGTGAAGGTGATGTTGTGTAGCAGAGTGCACATCACAGAGGTGAATCCCCTAGTCTGGGCCCAGCTGAGCTGTCCATTTAGCCAGAGTAATTGGCCAAGGCAAAAGAAGCACAAAAACCACAAAAAGCTTCTGGGAGTTGACAGATGCATTATGGTTTTGTCAGTTCTCCACTACTTGGCCAGACTGTTTCAATGGAAGACAAAATATCAGTGAAATATATGAAAAAAGCATGTGGTGTTCTGCAGTATATGAAATCATCATCCAGGAAGTTGTCATCTCCCTTGATGGACAGTAAAGGAGGGGGGAAATTTTGCTGTTGAAGAGGTGTGGCAGCCTGAAGACCTAAGAAACTGATGCAGGAGAACACTGTAAAGGTATCTGTGGGATGCTAGGCAATGTAGCAAGCAGCAGTAAAGCCTCCATTAAGCTCAATAACACCTGTGAAGACAGTCTGAAAGCCATGCAGCTCGTGGGAATAACTTGCATCAGGAGTTGCCATATGTGGGGAGGAACATGTGGAACCTGTTAAAGGGAGGTGTTAAATATAATCGTGGCTCTCTCACCCTCAGGGTTTAAGTTTTGCTCCAAAGCCAGTTTGAATCTGATTTCAGAGGAAGGCTTTTACTCACTCTGTAATGTATTGCAATATCCAGCAGGTAGAACTCATTGAAGAAAATTGCTTCCCACAATGATATATAGGATCATTCAGTCACATCTCTGTGCTATTTAGGGGAAATTATCCATGGGATTGTGTCATTAGTTTAAAAGCTGCCTCGATTGTTTTTCTGTCAGGATAATTTTAAGCTACACAAGAGTATTAGTTGGAAAAACAAAAGCAGACTAACTCCTTACATATTGCTTAAATCTGGTTTCAAGTTAATATTTTCCTCTTCATTTCTAACAACTCTTTTGAGGAGTGAAGAGTCTGTGTTGGCCAGTGACTTTCTGAATACAGCTACCCTCTGTTAATCAGGTGCTCAGCTTTCATGGGCTCAAACTTCAGCCACTGGCCTTGTCTGCCCTTGCTAGATCAAAAGGAACACAGCTTTGAAAATTTCCAACTACAGATCTAACTAATGGCAAAATCCATGAAATAAAAAAGTGCTGGCAAAGGAGAGAGCCTGTTTATATTAATCAGTAATGTGTACTGTTTCCAGGGGAATTAGTTTAATCCAACATCTCTAGAGAGAATCAGAAAGGAAATTTTGAATAAATGATGGAACTATTCAAAACCAGAGATACATAACTACAAATAGAATTGTTGGAGCATTGATCAGTTGAGAGTTGGTGGAAGTCAACTTTCTTTTAGGGAAAAGTTCTGTACATCAAAGAGAAGAACTGAATTGATAATAATGGTAAATAGCAATGTAAGCTAAAGACTGAAAGAAAGACAATGAAGGCAGATATGAAGGCATGAAGGGAATTCCCAGGTGACCTTTGGCAAATCACTTTAGCTTCTAGCACTAAAATGAGGTATCACAGCCATGATGCTCTAATTGGGTGCAGGAAAAAGCTGTAATGAGCTTGAAGGGTTTGAGTACTCTAAGTGCTCTCTGCTGTACCTCAGAATGCTTAGAATGCAGCCTCTGACTTTAGCTCAAGCCTATTTGCTGAGCTTTTCACAACTCTGGGAATTTGGATGCTTGGTAAGACAACACAGTCAAACATTCCTCCCTGGGATGGGTGACCTGGACTGGCAGCTGCTGTAGGAGCAGGCAGGCTGGGATGACAAAATTTGTGTGCTTTGTCAGTCATAGTGATCTTAAGGCACATGGCAGGACCAGCAGCCTTAGCAAAAATACATTGTACTCAGTCCTGTAAGGGCAGATATTGAAGAGGGATACTTCTATTTGATCCACAACAAAGTAGGATTGAACTTTACTTGTGATAGGCCAGCTGCACTTGTTTGCTCTTTTGTGAGCAATAGTTCTTGACAAGCCTAGACGTCTCCTGATAAATAGAAATAATTCAAACATTTCTAGTCCCAAAATTGCTTTTTCGGTTCAACTGTAAATTAGGTTTTTCTGTCTGAATCCATAAGAACTATCCAAAGTGGGGTGATGCATGTTCAGTTAGCAAAAAGATGTAGCTAGAGGTATCATAGCCCACAGGTATCACTAAGAAGGAATCAGAGCTTTTGAAGTTGCCTTGGTCTCACTTGCTTTCCAGCAGAGGGAAAATGTGACAATGTCATGAACTACTGGCATATGAATGCTTCTTGAATTAAGTCTGAGATAGAAGAGCAGCACCAATGTAGGGAGTTTGAAATACACACCAAGAGCAAGGAACTCTGATGGGAGGAGCATTTTCTTCTGTCTTTTTAATTTTTCAGGAAAAGATACTCAGTAATTAGCAGAAATGCTCCTTCTTTCTGTCCTCTAATGTTATCCCTCAGCACTTGGGAGGATCAAAAAGACATTGGTCTTAAAGGAAATGTCTCTCTGAAATGGATGTCATAAATCAGAGAAATATCCAATGAAAAAATATTTTAAAGCATTAAGTTTATATGACCCAAAGGACACATTTATAGAACTATACACAGAGTCAGATTTTCAGAGCCAACTCCAGCCCCAAACCACTGTAAGGTGCCAACCAAATATTTGGATGTAAATAGTACAAGTAGAAGAATAGTTGGAGTCTGAAAAGATTCTGACACTGGGGACTGTGTGGAATCTATTTCATTACAGGGCTTCTCCAAACCTTCGGATTTGTTTGGATTTGGGTTAAATAAGATTTTTGTAATGTAAGATGTTCTATTATTAGAAGAGAAGGGATGTAAATTCTGTCTATTCAGAGTTTGGGTTTTATGCAGCTGGAAAGTAAGGATATCCACGATTTTGTCTTCCCTAGACTTCACTGTCTTGTATTGCCATTTACCATTACAATAACCTTAGAAGGGACTCAGTTGCCTAACAAGTGTATTGTTCCCTTTGAGATGTCATAGAAAATCCCCTACCCATAAGAACATGTCTAACAGGTGAGAAACTCATGCCTGGGAGCCCTGTGCATGCTCAACTCATCAGCATTTGTGCAACAGACTTATCCCCTCTCTATGTACTGTTGGAATTAAATCCTGTTGCCCCACATTTTAAACCTACAGATCCTGATAAAAGCATGAATCCCTGTCCCCACAGCTGATGGTGGCAGTCAATAAATAGCAAACTCTTACAAGGAAATAAATCCTGCCCAAGGACAGAGATATCAAAAATATTAAATTTGAATGTTCCCTAAGTAGAAGCTCTGAGTGAAAACAGCAAAAAAATGTCAAGACATACCCAGTTCTGTGTAAGCTGGATGCTGCCAATTACATCAGGGTCCAGTTCAGCTCATCCAGGCCTTTTGGCAGACATGGGAAATTTCAACAGAATAGGAAAGCCTACAGAGAAGGCATCAAAGCATAAAGTGGGGTGCATTTCAAAAAGAAATAGATTAACTTTATGCCTAAATAAGGGAAAAGAGAAAAGTTTCTAGAACAAGCAGATCTCATAACTGATCAGAAATCATGCCTTATATTCGTGGGTTTTGTTGCATTCCCTGCAAATCAATCCTAACTGTTTGTGTGTTGTGTTCCATCCTGGTCACTGTTATTGTAAAAAAATTCAATAGCAAATATCTATAGACAGAACTGTCCAGGAGATAGTAATTTTTCAAGTTTCTTATTGGGAGAGACTTGGGAAAAGGCTGACTTTAATGAATATACTGTCTTTGAGCTCATTGAAGAATAGGCATTGCAACCCTCAATAATATATATTTTATGCACAACTGATAGTCATCCACTGTAGATTTTACCACAAAACCTAAAACCTCACAATATGTTATTTCTGTGTTAAACTAAAAAATCTCTTTTTCTGTTTAGGCATCACTAAGTTGTGAATTGCCTAGTGATCTTGAACATAAGGACATTTAGCATTTGGTTTTGATGGAAAACATACCCAATCATCTGTCCATGGCTTATAATTATCTCTTTTCAATGACTTTCCTTACCACATGATGGAAAATTATCCACCTGCAGCTCGAAAAGAAAATCTCCATTTCATTCTCCAGAGGTAAAACATTGCACAAAAGATCAGGACTGCACCTCAGGCAGGGTACCTCTGCACTAGCAAAAGGTGTGTGTTTTACACATCTGCCTACTTTGCTGTGTTTCAAAAGACAGCAATGTAAAATGTAATTACATGTCCTTAGAGAGAAACAATATCCAGAACGAACATGTTTATGAGAAGACTCTCTGATTCAGAATTCAATGTAATATGAGCCTGACTAACTGAAATGCATTCTCACTTCATGAAATCAGCATAGGAGTCTTTCGTTCTTATTGTAAATCTAACTTGGCTTTTGTAAATAATTAAAGAATTCATGTGATGCTTTTTATGTGACATTTGCTCAATGATCAGTCATGGGGGCTGCTTGGAATAAGAGAACAGCTTCTATAAAATGGGGTGGCTCACGTGGAAGGCATTACCATAGGAAAAGCACCTCTGAGGAGAGCTTGACAGAGTGCAGGTGACTTATCTATTTGGAAGATGCAAGATGTATAGCACTGACTTGGCTGGACCCCAGGAAAAATGTGATGAGTGAACACCAAATACCCAGAGATGCTACAAGTGCTGAGTGATAGCAACATTTCAGCATAATCCTTCCTGGGAATGGTGTCATATCCTCTGATATATACTGAGCTGGTGTCTGGCTTTGCTCTATACCACAGAAAATATGCAGACAATAAGAGAAAATATTGGTGTGTGTGCATGCATGTGTGAGACAGAGCAAGTGGGGGAATACAAACCAGTGACCTTTAAAGGATGGAGTCAGAACCAATCAGCTTCACAAGATCAACTGAATGTCAGAAGCTTTTCAGAGTGGCAACACTATTGGATATTCCCATTTAGCTCCAATTTTTGAGCTTCATAAGTGGGATGATTTCAGCATCACACTGATAGATTTTCAAAGTTCCTGGGAAACAATGGGAAAGTTCCTAGACAATGGTGTCTTTGTACCAGGATGTCTGCACCTGGTAAATTTCCAAACATCAACCTCATTTTAACAAAATGTAGATAGATTACTTTTTTCTTTTTTATGGGCGAGGGGAGATGGAAACAAGTTGTCTGTATGTCACATTCACTTACCCTGTATTACAGCTGTTTTTAAGCAAAAGTGTCTCATGTTTCTTATACACATTTGAACTCTGTAAAACAAATGAAGGTTTGTCTAGTCCTCTTTGTTTCATTTCAGTGTCTCCTAGGTTTTGAGGCTCTTGTGTTTCCAATGCTTCCAAGATATTTGCTCCACAATGCATTTGCTTTTAAAGTCTCACTTTGTTTTTGTTAGTTTGTTTGGGTTTTTTTCCCCCACAGAAGCTGTTGAGTATTCTATTTGAAATTCTGGAGTAGGCAATACCAAAGCAGAACAAAATGGTATCATCAGCTCTTCTTGCTCCAGGTTTTACAGGACCTAAATGTGCCTTTCTACCCCTTTCTCATCAAAATCATCTTCAATTCCGGAAAAACTGCTGCCGTGGGACCAGCCAGGTACTGCTGAAGTATTTTTCTAATGGAAAAGTTTTCTGTGAGGAAATGGGGATCTGACTAAGCTGCTATATTTCACAGACAAGTCTTGATTACACGGGACTTTTCTGTGCCTCATTTCTGAGAGGCTCAGGAGCAGTGCTTCAGTTTCACAATATAATAATGTGCAATTCAGTTAGCTCAGTCTAATCCAATCCATTGCCAACACTTTTACAAAGGCATTTTGGCATTATCAAGAAGTTTGAAACTTCTGGTTTCTGGAAAACTGCAAAGCTTCAACCTTTCAGTCAACTCAGTTTGAAAGTCTGAGTTTTAGTCAGTTGTGACACGGGTGCATGAATAGTGTGCTGAAGTTAAGTGAAATTCTGGTGCCTTTCCTGAGACTCTGAGTTTATTTACAATCTGTTGGTTAATAATTCAATGCTGAATTTTAGTATCATAGACATTGCCAGTTAGATTGAAGCCAGCTATGGTCAGGTTTATGAGGCAGGTTTAAAAATTCAGAAAGAAAAGTACAAAAAACTATGATTGAGCTATGATGCACTACAGCCCAGACAGGCATCTCCTATTGTGGTTGTCAGTTTCTTGGGTAATTTGCAGTTGGAGGAACCTGGGAGCTGTACCAATGTCTGATAAATACTTAAGGAATCCCAGCAGCACACAAAGCTCTCTCACTATTCTCTTGCATTTGCCTCAATTGCTGCTAACAATTATTGCTCCCAATTGCTCCATGGAGGGAAGAGGAATCAGTGCAAAAAGAGGTCAGAGAGCTGAGAAC
Organism: Chaetops frenatus; assembly: GCA_013400775.1. Classification (NCBI taxonomy): domain Eukaryota; kingdom Metazoa; phylum Chordata; class Aves; order Passeriformes; family Picathartidae; genus Chaetops; species Chaetops frenatus. Next base: position 667,757 of record VZTR01001352.1, on the reverse strand, counting down.
AGAGCTAATGGGAAAACGAGCTTCCTCTGTTGGATGTGATGGTGCTGTGATCCTGTGCACTAGTTAATTCTTGGCAGAGCTGCAGCTTCTGTGCACTGGTTTTGGTGATGCTGGAGCTCAGATTTAGAGAAGAAAAAAAAAAAAGCTTTTCCCTGTGATAGTGTCTGCTCAATGAGTATCTTCTGGGGGACATAAACCCTGGATGTCTGGAAGGATTTTTGTTCCTTGTTTGAGCTGCACATTCAAGATAGATGAAGACATTCTGTGAGTTTTCCAAGAGCAGGGTCCAGAGCTTCCAATATACCTTGTTTATCTGTATTTTTGGACTCAAGAAAGGTCTTGATTTCAATTGCTTCTATCCAAGCTGGGGTGTGCCCTGAACGTGCATTGTCTCTCCAGACATACTGGTGCATGACATGCCATTCTCCAAGGGTAGGAAGCTGGCACAGGGGGATCAGAAAGGGGCCAGAATTATCATCCATCAGCTCCCCACCCTGGAGCATCAGGGAGCTACACTTCCAGTTTGTACCCAAGTTTATTTTTCATTTAGATATACCTAGGATTTCTCAAAATTATTCCTTGGAAGTTTTTGTCATAAACCTGCTTTTTATAATTCTTCCATTAATTTTGAACAGAATCCAGTCATGATCACAAGCACCAGTTCAATCACACAATGACTGCATCTAAAATCTACAAAGATCTCAGCTTTCAAGTCTAAGTCTTCTATAAAGACATCAAAGTTGAGCACTATTTACATTATACAACTTGCTCTTTCTCCACATTTGAGCTGGACTACTCCCTCCAGAAATGTGCTAAATGCTCTATGCAATACAAAGCAGCTTCTGGCTAGAACATGTTCCTTTTTAACACTCGGGTCATAAAGTGCCTATTAAAAGGACATTAAAGCCGAAGAAAATCTGTCCAAAGCACTGGATAAGGCCCACGCTGGAGAATACGCTATATAAGCATGGTCATAAATCATTAAAATTAAGATTGGATCTATCATTAATAAGTAAAGTTCAAGGACAGCCTTTATCTTGTTAAATTATCCAAATTTTGCTGTCTATTAGCATACCATTTAGAATGTAAGAATGGCTGCAGGGTTTTTTTCACCCTTCTTGGTAATGACATATTATGCAGAGTAAAAAGCCTTAGCAACTGTTCTAAGATGCAATAATAATGCTGGAATTATTCTTTGGGGGAGGTTGTTGTATTAAGCAGCAAGTAATTAATGGTAAATTGCACTGGAAATTCTTGGAAAAAAGACAAATTACACATGCTTTTGTACTCATACACAGCAAGTCCCATGTAATTAACAATATTAAGATAAATACGAGAAGAATTATTAATGATGAGATTAACTTCCCATCGTAGTGCAAACAGATGTATTTCATCTATGTATGTGGTAGGAATTAAGATTTAGTTGTAATTACTAAAAATATCTGACATTATTTCTTCATGGAAATTCACCACAGAGCTATTGATCATTATTCAGTCCCTGACATTTGTGCTGTGACTTCTGTCCCCACAGATGAGCTTTGCTGAGTGGGTTGAGGGGTATTATGTTGGAGCTGCAACTGCTTGAGAATATGAAACCCCCACTTTAGGTGATGGGGGTCAGACCCTCAGTAAGTTCCAAGCTGCAGTGACCAGGCAATGTATCATAAATTACTGTCAGAGAAGGGGGGCTGACCCACTTAGCACTCTATTCATTTCAGGTTCATCAGTTAACTCACCATTAAAAAACAAGAACAAGCAGGGAATTGCCAGAAATGAAATGGCAGCACATAACAACAGAAGGAAACTATTTCAGCCAGGAAGTGAAGGTTGGTGTGCCCAGACAAAATTTCAAAGGCAAGAGGTGTAATTAGCTGAACAATTTCCCCACTGGAATTAGTCTTCAATAGTGGTAGTACTTGTTCTGTGCATTTTGGATCTTTTAGAGGTAGGAGGAAACCTACAGACTATTTTTGGATTCAGAAAAAACGTTTTCAATTTCTTGCTTTAGTTCAGTGCCTTTGTGCCTCAGTTTCCCCACCTATACCAACTAATAGCTTGCTATGGGTTCTCAAGCATCCCAAACTATATTGACAGTATGGACTAAGTAAGGACAGATGGGTTCTCATGAGAAACAAAGTTAGTTTTATTCCTGTTTCCAGACAGAAACGTGTCTACTAGTATCAGCTGAAGGGCTATTGCCTTGGAGGAAGGTCCATGCTTCTCAAACCACTAAAACCATTTCCTCTATGACTTCTGCTGTCACTGATTTTCCTGCCTCCCTAAGGATCTCCTTGAATTCTGTTTAATTCTGGAATCTGACCAGCTATTACTGTAGACTTTGCCTGTGTCCAGCTTGATGCAGGCCCTTCACATAGTGGCTTTGAATTTGGAGATGAACAGAACATCACTTTGGTGCCAACTGTGAGCATTCTGCTTGATAAAATCGTGACCAGGAAGAAAGAGAGCTGTGTTTACATGAGCACAAAGGTGTAGGGACAACTTATAAACCCTGCCTCATTCAACCTCACTGACACAGAAGAGCAAACACTAGAGCTTCGAGGTTAATTAATCAAGGCTCTCAGAAATACAGATCCTTACTGGCTCCAGGAGCTTTTCACCTTCTTGTAGGTCCTGGTTTGAATCCGCCTCAAATAGGCAGGGATGGAGGGAAGTGAGTGACTTCTGCTTGCTTTGTCCAGCAGTGGCAAGAACTGGTGACCTCAGCTGAGCCTCTGCTTCATCAGGCACCCACAGGTTTACAATCAGAGTGGTAATTAGCCATGCCAGTGGGCAGGCTTAGGCTGAGGGTGTGTGGGAGCACAGATACAGGATGGAGTCCTGCCAGGACCTACTGCCCAACGCTCAGCTGGGCCCTGCAGTGTCACAATGTGCTTGGTACCTGCTCCCATCCTCACAGGTTCCCTCTCTGAGGAAAAGGTGAATTAAAGAATATAATTTTCCCTGTCATCAAGTAGAGTAGTGGCTCTCGTGAGAGCCCAACTGCACTCAAAGTCATTCAGTTCTTGCTAGCCATAGGAATAATAGAAAATTTTTCTACTCTTGAAATATATTCCCCTTTGATTTTTTTTTTTAAAACATAAAGACACTTCTGTGCCTTTTTCAAGGTAAAATAATTATCTCCTGAAGGTAGAGGTGCCAGATTGTGTCTCTGCATGGACTTTTAAAGCTTTGCTATTGGGGTCTGTATTTTCTGATATATCTGTGCAGTGTCACAAAAAGATTCTGCTTTTGGTTAGGGCCTGGAAATTAATCCTTGAAGGGAACACGAGGGTACTGTATCATTATTAATACAATTTCATGTATTTTCATAGGAGTACACTGCAGTTCTGACAAACTACATCCCTTTATTAGGATTTGAAAAATCTTTATGCAACCTGAGCCAAGGCAGACACAGAGGTAGGGGACTTTTAGAAGAAACAGTGAAGACCACTGGAGTCAAGAGGAAGCAAAATTATTAGTGAAGAGAGGACTTTTGGGATGCATTTTCTGTTATTCTTCTCTTACAGTATTGAATTAAGTTATTTAAACCTATAACTTGAAGGTTATGGTGAGGAAAGCTTGCTTCCTGAGATTGTTTAATGCAATTTTTAACCTGTTTGATGTGGTAACGAGATGATTTTTCAGCTGTCTTTGATGGTTACTTCTCACATTTCTTTGCTGCCAAGATGGTGCTTCATTTTTTGTTTAACTGTGGGATTTCCATAGGTATTTTTAGTTTCTAATGTGCCTGACAACACAAAAATGAAAGTACTTGGATATCTACAAATAAATAATCAACCCCTTGACTTTTTTGAGGAACACAAAAGCTTTACACTTAAAAGCCCTCAGAAAATGAAACATTACTCATGTATGACCTTTACAGTATGCTGAACTCTTGAATGTGCACATCCCTCAAGCCTGGCTTGGTGTCCTCAGCTGTAATAATGACTGAGAAGATGCCAAGACTAATGATTTTTTTACTGTGCCCACAAAAGTGCTGCTTTAGCAACAGTAACTTCTGCTTTAAAGGAGGGTGCCATCAATGCAAAGGGCAGCTCTATATTTTTCTGTGACTACAGCAGTACCATTACTGTCCAGAAAAATGACAGAGGAATGGATTTACTGCTTTAAGGGCTCCTCAATCTGTCACTGGATTCAGTGGAGAAGTGTTTGCCTAATTTATTGAGGAAGTAATCAGTCACCAGGAAATACATCCCATCCATTAAAGTAAGTCTTTAGGCCTCTGCCCAGTTCAACCAACTGACCTGACAGGTTTCTGTGAGGATAGCCCAGACTGCTAGTCCCTGACATCTGGTGGTTTTGTTGTTTTGGGTTTTTTGTGGTTAGTAGATTCAGAAGAATCATGGAAATGATAGCATGGGAAACACACAAGTCTTGAGAGACATCTGAGAGATGCACAGAGAAAGGGTTCTGATGATTAAGTCTGCTGTGGAGAGGATGGGGACTTGTGGGCTTACATTGCTGAGAGAGAGATCCAGGTTAGGCTTTAGAAAAGAAATGTCCAACAGGAAGGATCACTACATGTTTTAAAGATATTTTCTAAGCATACTAAGTATAGTTCAGTCAGGTGGTTTTCAGACCAGGCAGGATGTGGTATTCCTCTAGGCCATGATGGTAGCTTGAGATGGACAACACTATGTCAAGATTTTTATGCACCTTGAAGGAAATATTCAGAGAGCAGGAGGATGTTGAGGTTTAGAAAGATGAAATCTCGTAATCAGCTCATACTGGAACCCTCCCAGCCTTTGTGGCTTCAGGCCACCTGCCCAGCTGGGGGGATGGAAGAGAAGCCCACAGCCAGCACCCCATGCCCCTGCTCCCTGCCAGGTGTCATCCTTCACTGTAGTGAACCCACAGTTGAGGCCACCCAGGGCATCCTGTGATCCCTGCAGGACTTGTTACTGAGGTTTGTCTTAACTGCCTCTCACAACCACTTTGCAGATCCTCTCCTGGGTGCCAGCATATCTCCATCCTTCTCTTGCCATTAGGGGTCAGTTCCAGGAACCAGAAATGATCTGTGTCATTCCTAATCTTTTCTGGAGGCCAGGAATTGGCTATAGGTAAAAGATAGCAAATTTAACCACAGGAAATGAAGAAAGTTCATGCACACTGACCTGATCTTCCTCCATTGTTCTTGTCCAGCAAATTGTCAGACCATCATAGAAATGTTCTCCTTGTCCAGGGCTTGAGAGGAGTAAACCCAACAGCTCTTAGCAGTAACTGGTGCAAAGCACTGGCCTCCAGTCCCACAGCATCCTCAAGAATAAATATATATTTCTGCAAACTGATCTGCTCTACAGTGATCATTGTAGGTGACTGTTGTGCTTAGGAGAGCCATTTACTTCTCCTTCAAAAAAAGGGCTAACTGCAGCAGAATAAGTAATAGGTTAAATAGCCTTATAAGCTATAATAACAGTCTAATGGAAACAATTTCCAAGGTGGAACACTGCTGCTTCATATGTGCCTTTTTGATTGAATGTCCTGAATTTGTACTCTAATGGACAATAGTAAAAGAGGAAAGAATGGAGTAATAAATATTCGGTATTGCACACTTAATGTATTTCACCTCACTGATTTTGTTATTTTTCTTAACAGTCATCTCTGAAATATTTTTAGGACTAACATCAACATTCATTAAAAGGAAAAGTTGGTTTTGACCCCTCATAGTCACAAAGTAAACATGTGAGCTGTGAGCAAAAAGCTACAAGGCATGTTCTTTTTTTAAAAAAAAAACCAAAATGGAACAAAAAACAACCAATATAAAAAAAAACAAATAAAAAACAAACAAACAACAAAAACAAAACAAAACAAAAACCCCTGAAATGCCAAAGTGCAAAACATATTTTTCTTTAACTTTTCTCCTTTTAAACTCGTGTCATGATTTTGAGACACACGACTCCCGGTAGCTGAAATCATTAGATTAAAAATACCGTGTATGTCAGCAGGCAGGGAGATCTCACTTCTAACAGTCAGGTCCGTTCTGCAGCAGTGTTGTCATACTATTGATTTCTTTTGAAGTCTGCATCTTTACTATTGACTTTCCCAGCAGTGGAGATATTTCCTGTTTTTTTTTTTTTTTTTGTATCAGCCCTGCTGGGATCTGGAGCTGAAGCATAGGTCCTTGCCCTTTTTATTTGTATTTCAAGTCCTCTATAGCACCCATATAGCTGATTGAAATATTCCTGTAAAAATTGAAAAGAAAGGTCATTTTTTAACTAAATCCTCAGTTTTCAGTTAAATACTACATTTATGTCAGAAAATAAGTCTGTTAAGTTGAGAAAATATTTTTTTTTTCCTTTTCAAAACATTAAAACTTCAAAAGCTTACGTATTAAACTATTGCCCTGAGTGTTGACCCTCCAGCCTTTTTCCTCTGGGATACATCTCCACCACTTACTGCATCACCAGAAATCATTTCTACTCTCATGAGACCCAAATATATAATTTCCTTTTCCCAGAAGCACTGGGGGTGCATCCTATAACATGTTATTCTCAAGGTGCTTCACTTACAAAGGTATTTGAGGCATTTCAGCTACAGGTCCCACGAGGTACAGTGAAAGAGCTCAATATCCTCCCCAGTACTTTCTGTCATGGTTCCACTATGTACACTAATCCTTCCAAGTAGGTGACTTCAGTCCTGGGATTTTCTTTCTCATTCTATTGATCTGACAAAGTTATTTTTTAAGCTCCTTGACATATTGTAAACCTTATCTACTCACTCAGGCTTTTGCTGGAGGCCAGGAGTTGGAGAGGGTGGAATTTGATTCTGCAGGTGTGAGGAAATTCATTTTAGCTGGTTCTTAGTCAATTTTGTGTCTTTTTAATTGATGCTTTATCAGTCTTGTACATGCATCCAGATGCAATCTACACTGGGTCATTTTTTTATGGTGTGAAAAATAAATAAAATTACATAGTGTCCCTTCAACCCATTCACACCTTTCACCTGTGAAATCTTATGTAAAAAATGGTGTGGATTTTTCCAGGGTCACTAATGGTCCCAGAGGTCTGGTGGAGTTTCCAGAAGAGAGTTCACCTTGTTAGCTACATCAGGTGTTATTCTGCCCCTGGGCACATACCCTTTGTATAGAGATCCACTTGTAGCATTTGACATTTTCTAGTGCAATCTCTGGGTGTGCAGAAGCAGAACTGCGAGGGAGAGTCCAAGAACATTTTTCTTGGAAATGGAAAGATGTAATTTCACAGCTTCTCATGGTGGACTCTGTGGAACTTCTTTAGAGAAACTTGTTGCTTCCTTAAAAAAAATAGTGAAAGACAGCATAGAGTTGGTTAAAGAGCACATGCTTTGCCATATTTGAAATTTCTTTTTCATGGTGGCAGTAGTGCTACAAAGCTATAGGTTTGCTATAGCCAGATAGTTCAATTAGTAGGACTTTATTATGATCTGAATCTAGCCATCATAAAAGAGACAGGGCTCCATAAAAATGTTTAAGAAGTTTAAAATACTAACCAACTTCCTGATAGAAGCAAGTGTCTGCCAGACACAATCTCCATCCTCCATTCAGCTGATATCACACATGTAACTGTTAAGATACCTCTCAAAAATTTTAAGGCCAAAGAGACCATTACAATCAATGATTTATTGTGTCAGCAAGTGTATGTATTTCAGTAGGCTCACCACATCCTTTCAGAAACATTTTAGATAATTGCTCCTTATTATGGGTTATTTTTGCTATTACTGAGCCATTTATAATGTGGGGGTGAGTAGGAACTTAGTACAGACCTTTTCCTTGAATGCTTTTCTCATGGTATCACTCACAGTGTGTGCATACTGAGTCATTTGGTAAAGGATCAGTTTAAGCTGATGTTAAACTCCAGGACTCTTTTTAACTAGCTGGCTGAGAAAGTTTTACATTAATTTTGCAGGTGTCTGGGGTTTTCATTTCTGCTGAATATTTTCTCCATTTTCAAATTTTTTCTGTTTTATTTAATAAAACACATCAGTCTAGACAAATCCAGAATTTCCAAAGAGCTGATTGGTGTGGAGATGATGCTTGAATAAGTACTATATGTAAAATAATAACTTTCAGTAGTAAATTTTCCTTTGTGATTTCAGTTCATATGACCAGCACAGACTCATATTGTGCACATTGTGAATATTTCTGAGAATTTTTACAAAAATACCCTTCATTTGAATGTATCCAGGGCTCATCATTTTTTGATTTATTTCTCATTTTCCTCTAACTTGTTTCTGTCTTCTTATTTCACTACTCAAGTTCTGTGCTTTCTCTCCCATGCTGATAAAGGCTCTTTTTGAATTTCTATTTCTTTTACATTCCTTCCTTTCCCCTTGAGTTCCTTTTTTCCTCTTTAGTTCTTTGATTGCTGCTGGGGGCTAAGGTTATAATTTAGTCAGTCTGTTCTGCTCTGCTGCATAAAAAAATCCTCTCTTTTCCTGGACAGTAAACAATCCTTGAGCCTGCCTGCCTGGTTTTAGTTTACTCTTTTTTAAAATTATTATTATTATGGGGTCTTGTTCTGCTGCGAGTTTCCTCTCATCATTCAGTGGAAGTGCCTTCCTTCCCCTGACCCCCCTGCCTTCCCTGCCTCGTGCCTTACACTTGTTGGCTGCATGTGACACAATAGAGTGGAATGTCTATTGTTAGGGGTTGTGAAGAGATGATCAACCCCAGGGCCATCTCTTCAACAGCTACACAGGAAGGGACACCCTCCCCTCTTTCCCTGTGCCTCTAGCTATAATCTGAAAGTCTGAATTCTCATTTAAAAACTCAAGCCCTTGCAGAAGGACAGCTGCAGTAAAGTGGGTGTTGGTTTCAGTGAAATGTGAATGAGAGGCAGCAAACCCAGGAGATGGAATGAGCATCAGCAGTGAGGGACCCCCGAGCAGGGGACCTGGGCCACCTAAAACACTTTTGCAGTTACAGGTTGATTAAGCCTTCAGTCACATACCTTAATGAACATTTTTGTGGTGAATCACCACTCAGTAATTTGTTTCCAGGATGGCCATTAAAGAGGCTTTTAGAAACGCTTTTGCAACTAAGGGTAACAGATCAGTGATCAAATCCTGACATAGATGACTTTGATGCTCAGCAACTCATTGAAAGCCTTTAGAACCTTAATTCTGTAAAGTGGCAATGGCAATAACCTTTTAGCTGACCTTGCCCGTTTAAGATTATGAAGTTTAGGAGCTGTCTGACTGAACAGCACCTAGGCAGACACTAGACCTCATGATGTAGAAGCCACACAAAAACTTGAATCCACTCTCTAGGTTTGTGATTTCATAGTGTGATGTATCAAAACCTCTAGTTCTACACTAGAGGTCTTCAAATTCTGTAGTTTATCAAGAACTCAGGTTAGGATTTTAATCTTGCAGTTGAGACTCACCTGAAGTTCTCATGGCAAAAGTAATTTCACTGACATACACAAGAAAATGTTGTGGAAAAAGTACTTTGGAGCAAATGGGAAAAATCAGTCCAGGATATGCAAAACATCAAGGAATTTTGTACAGTTCCAATTCAAAGACACACCTTCTATCCCCATTTTTTTATAGAGAAACAATAATTATCCATATATGCCTCTATATCTCTGCTTACTGTCCTAAGCAGAGACACTGCTCCTACCTTAATAAAAGTATCTTAGCTTGGAAGAAATGAGGAAACTAAAAGGGAAAGAAGAGATCATTGCACATTACAGAGAGCACATTAAGATTCAGCAACTCAGAAGTTACACAATTTGCAGAAAGAGCAGATATGAACTAGGAGGGGTCAGTGTTTCCCTCTTAAAAACAAATTTGGGGGTCTCAGGAGCACTTTTAATATCAAGAGACTCATGTTTGTAAAACAGTGTCTGGCACTAGATGGTCTGGCTGGTTGCCACAACTGTAAGAGCAAACTCCGAAAGTGTGAAGCACAAATACAGGCATAGCCTGGGGAGACAGATTCACTGGAGCAATGTAGAGAGTCTGGTCCTCTCTTGCATTTTACTTTTTCTGACCTAATTACAGCTGCATTTCATTCAACGATGTGCAGCAGAACTGCAAGGGGTTTTTTTCAACCAAGCTTACTGCAAAAAATCTGTATCCTCTCCAAATTCAGAGAACAAAAAACATAGTATAATTCCCAATTTTTAGTGAGAGTATGTACTACCTTTAGCCATCACTCCTCACTCTTTATGCAGCTGAAAAAGTAGCAATTCACAGTAGTCATCCCAAACCTTAGTAGGACATCACCCTGACCCCTTGTCTACTAATATGTAGAAAAAACAATCTTACTCCTGAAAATCTCTAGGACAGAATTCTAGTATTTCCTAACTAATCTTCAAGCCTTTGTATGAGCAAATCTGAACTCATACAGAAATACATTCCCTTTCATACATTTATGTAACCCACTGACAATGAGCGTGAGATTTATTCTGGTATTACCTGTTGTCATAATTCTGAGTTCAGTGTCTGGCTTTTGCTACTGAGTGTTGTGCTTCTGCATCTTGAGGTTGTTAGTTTCTTTGGGTTTTTTTTTTTTTTCATCTGCATAAGATGGTTCCATCACAGATTTGTGCACACACATTTCTGTTTACGTTCATGTAAATAACTTTTTCTCTCATATAAGGTATACCACTGAATAAAGAATATACTATATCAAGGTATATGCTCTCCTTTTGCTTACATACTTCATCACAGCCCCACACATGTACATTCTTCTGTTGTTTATGTGTGTAAGAAAACACAACTTTGTGTCATTCACTACTATTTAGTATCTCTTGATATTTTTTAGTCTTTAGAAAAATTTCAGATCCTCAAATGCAAAAAAAAAAAAAATCCCAGATGAAGAGATGTACAGAGAAAGGTTTTTCTTTTGAGATGATAAAAGCAGAAGGGACTGGAACAATATACCATTAGTATCTCTTATTTCTTTGTCTCTCATTTTATTTGCAAGATTCATTCAAAACTGAATAGTTGATGGGTAGGTTAACATGGGTAGAAATGGATTTTAAAATGGATTAAATACCAATTTGAAGTTAACAGCCTAAGAATAGGCCAAATCCACAGAGAAAACTGAAACAAACATCAAAAGACACATTTCAGGGCAGATAATGCTAGGAATTAAAAAGGAAATTTACTATTGATTCTGGGCTGCCTTCTGTGGCAGTCCCATTATTGCTCAAGTCCAAGTGGCTTGAAATTTTCCTCACACTGCTTTCCTTGTGTGTTGTTGTATCTTCATGGTCCCCTTATTGCTCCTGCCTACCTTTAAAAAAAAAAAAGTTACTGTTTTCCAGTGGGTAGACTTGAGTGGAGAATTGCTCTGAACCTTCCAGAGAAGGCCTAATCAACCTAAACAGCAAGTTTACCTGCAAAAACTATAAATCCAAGCAATATCTTTTAGGAATTTTTCCTAGGTGAGATAGGAAAGACTTCTACTTGATGGAGTGTGGGAATCATGAGTGACGTGTGCATGATCTTCGATGAAAACAGAATAAATTCAAAATAATTTTTAAAAAAGTCAGATTCTCAGAGACATAAACAATTATGGCTAAATTTGCAAGGATAAAACATTATAAATGGGAAAATGTAAAAAATAATTTGGGTTTGTATACAAACATTTCACTAATTGTGCCAAAATGTCACAATCACATCCTTTGAAGAAAACACTATGCTGCTTAAAAAAAACACCCAACTCTACTCTGAATGAAAAAGAAAGTAGCCAAACTTGAATCTATGTATATATATATATGCAAGTTAAATGGAAACCAAGAGACACATGTAGAAATTTGTAGTCATCAGATGTAAAGTTAATACCAAAATTTTTGGTGGTGTTTTTTTGGGGGTTGTTTTTTTTTGTTGTTGTTTTTGTTTGTTTGTTTGGGTTTTTGTTTGTCTTTTTTGTTGTTGTTGTTTTGTTTTTGTTTAACTTTGTCAAAACCATGAGACACATACTCAACAGCATAATTAAATTGCTGGGAATTCTCAAAATTACTGAAGTGAAGTTCTCCCCATATTACTAAAGCAAAGTTTTCTGTCCCAGGTTTCAGAGTCAATGAATATTAACATCAGATGTGTGCTGGTTATGGTCAGGGCTGAGTTAATTTTCTTCACATTGGCTGGCTGTGTTTTGGCTGGGGTTAAACCCTGACAGATGATGATCATGATGAAGAAATCATTGCAACTACAATTTGGGATAGTGTCAAATAGAGCCTTTAAAATCNCTATGCTGCTTAAAAAAAACACCCAATTCTACTCTGAAGGAAAAAGAAAGTAGCCAAACTTGAATTTATATATATATGCAAGTTAAATGGAAACCAAGAGACACATGTAGAAATTTGTAGTCATCAGATGTAAAGTTAATACCAAAATTTTTGGTGGTGTTTTTTTGGGGGTTGTTTTTTTTTGTTGTTGTTTTTGTTTGTTTGTTTGGGTTTTTGTTTGTCTTTTTTGTTGTTGTTGTTTTGTTTTTGTTTAACTTTGTCAAAACCATGAGAAACATACTCAACAGCATAATTAAATTGCTGGGAATTCTCAAAATTACTGAAGTGAAGTTCTCCCCATATTACTAAAGCAAAGTTTTCTGTCCCAGGTTTCAGAGTCAATGAATATTAACATCAGATGTGTGCTGGTTATGGTCAGGGCTGAGTTAATTTTCTTCACATTGGCTGGCTGTGTTTTGGCTGGGGTTAAACCCTGACAGATGATGATCATGATGAAGAAATCATTGCAACTACAATTTGGGATAGTGTCAAATAGAGCCTTTAAAATCAGCAGATACAGAGAGCTTACAGCTAAGAAAAGGAAAAGTAGTGATCAACAACAATCAATATTGATTGACTCTTGGAAGGCAGAGAATATCCCAGAGAACTTGAATCAAATCACAACAGTACCAGTACTTTTAAAAAGACAACAGGCTGGTTTGGGTAATTACAAGTGTTTCAGCCCAACAGCAGTTCTTGGTACAGTAACAGCATGTCTGACCTATAACTACGTACTAAGAGTTAATGAGGGGGCAATAACTAATGCCAATCAGCACATTTTTATGAAAAGGGTATGGTTCATATATATGAACTGAATTTATACCATTATTTAAAATAAAAATTTGTATCTGTTTTATCAATGTAATATTGTTGATATTATAGTCTTTCAGACATTTGGAATGATACTCACATGGTGTATTTGTAAGCTAGAGTGATATGAAATCAATGGGGCACACATTGAATGCATTGAAACCTGGTTCCCAAAATCTAATTACAAAAAGAGAATTTTTTTCTAATGTCTGTGTTTCCCACAAGAATCTGCTCAGAAAAACAGTATTCAACAAATATATCCACAACTTGGAAATAAAAACCAGAATGTAATTATGGATTAAGTCTATAAATAACATGAGCTTGGGGGATCATGGAAGGGAACAGATTGCTGAGTGATCTGGCTGTTTGAAGATATCAAGCAAATAGCATGTGTTTCAGCTGAGCCAAATCGAAGTTTATATGTCTGAAAAATAAAAATATTGGTTATGCACATAGCATGGATGACTTCTGAAGGCAGTGGCAGAAAAGAAGTCATGGGGGCCATAGTCTTCATGCTTACTGAGCATGGTTCAAAAAGCTAGTGTAACCTTTGAGCATTCAAATGTGAGAGAACTCAGCAGGGCTAGTGAGGTTAAATTAACTCTGCATTTGGCACTGCTGAGATTGCTGCTGGAATACTATTTGGTTCTGGTGTCTACACTTCAGATGGATATTGATGAATTGGAAGGGATTCAGAGAAGAACCACATGAATGCTTACAGGCTTGGGAAACGTGCCTTGTTGTGAAATTCTCAAGCAACTCTATTTAGTTATCAAAGAAGGCTTACAGAATGACCTGATTGCAGTCTAAATATACCCATGGGGGGAAGGGAAGGGGGCAGAAGGAACACATTTGATAAGGCTCTGCAGTGTAACAAACTAAGGTAAAACAATGACTGGTAGTTCAAACAAAATAAATTCCAACTAAAAATGAAGGGTGAATTTGAATAGTGAGGAAATTAACATCTGGAACAACTTGCTAAAGGCTGCAGTGGATTTCCCATCACTGGAAGTTTTAAATTCAACATTGGATTTATGTCTCCTAAAAAGAAAAAGACAAGAAAAAAACATTATGGTTCTTGGATATGGAATCAAAATGAGTAGTGTGAAGACTTATGCCTTGTGTTAGACATGTCATGCTAGACAATCACTGGGGTCCTTTCTGCCCTTAAAAAAATCCATGAATCTCTTTCTCCACACTGACTTCAGGGGATGAAATTGAGCCAAGAGAAATAGAGCCGGAATATAAAGTAAAACCCTCTAGCAGTGACTTCCATTTATTTCTAGAATGATCTCCCAAGATGAGAAGGGAGAGCCTTACTAGCTTATTTAAAAGAAAGGTAGTAAATATAGAGGCAGAAATATCTCAACACTGAGATGGCAACCAGGGGGGAAAAAAAGCTCAGACACCTTTTCTTATCCTGTTTTTTTTTTCATTCTGAGCATTTAACTAAGACACAGCTGGAAATGAAACAATACATCTTCAAAATCTGGTTTATTCCCCAAAGCTGTCTGTCCCAGATGTTTTTCTGCTAGGAAAAAGGTAATCCACCTTGCCAGTGGTGACCACTGTTCTCATCACTACTTTATTGCTTAAATTGGGAACTGAAAGGTGGAGTTGGCCAAATGTCCCCCCAGCAGAACCATGGAGGAGACATGAAGGCACTGAGAGTGTTTCTCTGCCCTGTGCTGGCTGGAGGTTTGTTTGAAACCTGTCCCTCTCGTTATCCTCCCAGTAACTATTCATCTCCCACCCTGTCCCAGCCTGTTTCTTTTGGCATCCCTTTTCCATGGGCTGACATCTCTTTCTGAGGGCAGTCTGTCTTTTAGTGGAACGTGAAAATAATGTATCAAAAATCAAGGTTTACCCTTGATGAACGTATCTGGCATGGATTGCTGTCAGTTTACATCTCAGTAGGTAAACACGGAGGAAGACAGGCCATTTCAGTTAAAAGTAAATATTCCCACAAAAAGAAATGGATATAAATTTTCCACAGCCAACTTTCTGCAGTGTTCCAGGAAAAAACCTAAATAACTTAAAGATAGATTCTGATATTCTTACTGTGATTACCTGCAACATCAAAGCACTGATGTGGCTGAGGTTCTTTCAGGTTGTGCTTCTGTGAGGTAAACTTCCATTTCTAACTTTACATATTCCTCTGCTTTGGGAGGTCTCTGGTGGCTGTGTAGTTCTTATGCAGTATAAATCCATATGCCTAATGCAGTCTGTCATGTTTAGAAACTCTTGTATTCATGACATGCAAGCATCTGTCACTCAAACCTGCTCATAAATCTAAATTCACTAACAGGACTTCTACATGTCCCTATTTATCAAGGAGTAAAGTGGTGACCCTGGACATGAATGGCAGCAATGGTGTAGTTGCAGCTTATAAAGTGGTAGGAATTTCTGGTTGCACCAGAAAGCTGAAATTCCAAATTACTAAAAAACTCCCAAAAACCTGCATGTTAGCAGTAGTTTCCAGAGAGAGGAAAATTAATTTAAGAAGAAAAAAAAAAGAAGCAAATATATTATTTTTTCCAAACTCAGATTATGACCACCAAGCCTGAAAACATGTTCAGTTTTTTATGATTCCCACAATATAAATTGCCAGACCTTTCAGTTTCTGCCTGCTTGTTTTTCTCTTGGAGGAGACAGGAAAAAAAAAAGAACCAAATTATGTTATAGACTAAAACGTTATTTTTCTCTGAAAAAAAATAAAGTAAAAAATAGTGTTGTTATAATCCATATTAAGCCTGTGACAGTTGCTGTCTGAATTTTAGGGATTCTGAGTGTTGGTGGCTCCCTCCAAAAGCAATGGGACACAGGTGAGCAAGGACTTGGGATTTTACCTGGGACTGAGATTTCCTAAATCAAAGTTATTAAGGGAGTGCTGAGCAATATTCACAGTTACTGGTACCCTTTAACCTTGCTCTCTTGAGCTCGCTGAGCTCTGCTGGGTTGTGCTCCAGGCAAAGTTACAGTGGTTTTAGTTGTGCAGCTAACTGACTGAGGCTACAGCATTAACTTGCTGTTGATGAGGTTTAATTGCAAGTGCAGAGTTTGCTGCATTAACATCATAAGCTGAGTACTCACCAGAGCTGACTGCATCATGGGCTAATGCCAGCTCTTCTTCCAGCCCAAGCTAAAATAACATGAAAACGTTTTTTGTCTTTGTGTGTGTGAATGACTTATTTCTCCCTTTCAGAGCATGTTGAAGACACTTCAGTGTGGCAGTCTGCTAGGTCCCCTTGTTCAGACATCCCAGCACGAGGACTGGATTTGGCTCCAGCTGAGAACCAGTGTAACTCAATACCCATCAGACACTGGCGACACTTGGGCGGGGTCTTGAATATTTTCTCATCCCCTTTCTGGAGAAAAGTGAGGATTTAGACACCAACAAGTCTGTGACCATCAGCTCAGGTGCATGGCTGGTGTCAGGCTCCCTGTCCAGGAGTTCTGCTCTGTGGGCATGGCCTGGTTTTGCTGCATGGTAACTCAGGAGCTTTTACCCATGCACTCAAAAGGTATGTGGTTTACATCATTTCACCGATGGCTGAGGCTCCTCAGGGAGTAGGATGTTGCAATGTGAGGTGCAGCAATGCCAAAATATTTTAAAAGTCTGAGCTTTAGCCAATTATTTCTCAAGGACAGGGTATTCTCAACTTGATCCCAGTGTCTCTCTCTGCAGCAAGCACATCCCTGACTCATCAAAATCTTCCCAAAGCCAAATTGATTTCTTTTTTTCTTGGTTTTTTTCCTTTCACTTTGGTCACCAAAGTCGACAGAACAACCACGATTCCCCCTCTCAGCAGGCAGCTTATGATGGCTCTGTGGCAGCATTATTGTTTGGAAAGGGAAGTTTCCTGTAAGGTGGATTTCTCCAAATGCCGGGGAGTAGCTCTGCAGAGCTTCCCCAGTGCACCAGGACAGTTTGAGCAGAACCAGGAAGGATTCCCTTTAATCACTCACCTCAGGTCTCTTGTTGCTAAATGTTTTGTGCAATGCACAGTCCTCTCGAGTCTTGCCCCTCGTGTCCTGGCACCTCTGGTGATGTTTTGGGTGTAGATCTAAATGTAGCCCTCTCAGACTTAATCCTCATGTTTTCTGGAGTGATACAGTGAAAAGCTGACAGCTGCTGGTGAACTCTTTTGTATTTTTCCACCCTTCTTTACTGCAAAGGAAATTAAGGAGTTTGACAAATCAGAGTTCCCCAAAGCTGTGTCCCCTTCTCTTGGTCCTTTTTTTCACAGGGTATCCTGTCAGTTTCCTCAGAAATAGAGAGTCATCCCTGAAGATAAGTGGCACTTGCAAAAAGTATAGAAAACTGTGTCCTTTTGGTATTAAACTTGACTTTCTGGAAGTTATTCTATGGTTCTCACTGAACCTTGAGCATATTTAGAGCAGGATTGTATCACAAAGCTGAGAAGCAGAGCTGGAGTCTAAAGCTTGTACATAAGAAATACATCTCTGTTTGAACCCAGTTCCAAAGATGCAAGACATTTTCAAAGCCTGCATTACATTTTGATTCATATTTTAAATACCCCAAAATGTTAGTTTACTAAATATTTTCCTTTACACTTAGTCTCTATGCACTATAAATAGTAAAAAGACTGATTAATCTTTTAAAGTTCTATTTTTAGCTCAGGAAACCTTATGCTTCTATTTTCCTGATTATGCCAGCACTGATCATAAATCTGCTTCATGATATGCTTAAAATGATAGTGTGCTCCAGTTTCTGGACAGTAAGAAAATGCTAACAACTTTAATGCCTCAGAGAGTAAAACACAGGAAGGATCATGGAGGCAAGGATGGGAAAATAAGGACAAGAGTGGGAAGAGCATAAAGTAAAACATATTTTTGGTAGTCCTAAAGTCCTTCCAAACAAGAGGGAAAGTTCTGGTAGAACCTGTTCTCCCTTTTTCCATCTGTTTCCCAGACAGTGAATTGATAGAGATTTGCATTCTCCAGATGCAAATCTGAAGTCATGTACCAATGCACACTGAGACAAAAATCACTTAAAAAGAAAATAATAATCCTATTTGCTGGATAATTAACAGTGAGCAATATCATTCTGCACTTTATGTTTTTATTGAAATTCTTTATCTCATAGAAATATGGACAGAAAATATATTTCAATTATACAGCTATGCATGTCTTTATATTAGGTGAAAATGTTTTAATAGATGTTTCAGTTATCCATTTATTGATCTTAATGTATTTTTAATATGCAAGTACTGGTCTCTGCTAACTGAGCTATATCTGCTTCTCCCTAGTTGAGTTCCACAAATTAAAAATAATTCTTTCTGTCTTTCAATAAATAGTATATGGTGGGCTTCTGTCTTGTGGGCAATATGTGCTGTGAGCTGCTTTTCAATTTAGGGAATTAATCTGTGCTCGCAAAAGGAGATCTGAATGTGAGCAGCAAAAGTTGGCTATGGACTGCAGGAGAAACAAGATCAGAGAGATATACTGACCTAGGATTTTTTTCTCTTTCACACACTATTTGAGCCTTTCTTTTGGCAGAAAGAAGTCCAAAGTGGAAAACCATCTGTTTAAATAACTGCTTAAATAACAGTGTTGTTCCTTTCTTCTGCCCCAAAAAGAGATTTCCCAGAAATTTTTAAGGAAGAACAAAATAAAAAATGTTTAATTCAGCTTTGAAAATCAGGGCTGGGGCTCCTCTCTTATGAGCTTACAGTTCTCTATAGGACCTCTAAGGTTCTATCTGAAGATCCTCACTTGGGAATTGTGACATCCTATGTTTGGGCTATTGTGAATAAGATAGCACTTTTCAGTGTTTGCCATTAAACATTCTTAGTTTAGACAGATGAATGTGGGAGGATTTGTTTTCATCCATTCCAGCTGTGTTTTTCCCAGCCACGGGACTCACTGGTTCCTGATTACAAGTGTTTTGCATCCCGGTAATTCCACAGGGATGACCTCTGCACCAAAATACCCCTCCCATGAAGCACTGCATGCTACAAGCAATCCTTGTTCCTTGTTTGATTCAAAAGTTGAGTGAATTTTTAGTCACTTGATTCAAAATCAGTGAGGAACATTTTCTTAGCCTTTTGATGTGTGTGAAGGGTGATAAGCATTACATTCTGAATTATTTTTTAATGCAGATGCTTTGGTCATTTGAGCACTGGGATAACTGTGAACATTTTTCCTGTGATGATCTGACTTATTCTAGCAGGTATCTTTGCACTTTGTGTCTCGTTCTTGGTCAAAGGGAACAATAATTCCTATTTTGTAGAAAGGGCTATGGATTGATTGTGGTTATTTCCTGTGATAGGGTTCTCAAAGGAAATATCCCTTGTCCTGGTGAAGCTGGGATCTGATTGTGTTGAAATATCTTTGAAAAGATAATCTTTTATAGTAAGGGTAAGGACATATTGCCAAGGGCCCCAGCATAAGACATTAGCAATGAAAACAAAAATGTTATGAGATTTGATGTACAAAGGCAAAACACAATAAGAAGACCACCCAAAAAAGGTATTAACTTACACATGAGGCAGGAATCCAAGGAGAAAAGTACCAGTAGAGAAAAATGAAAGGAAGATGGCTCTGTGTCTTCCACGTCCAACTTGGTAGACAGTGAGCAATGAGTAGAACAAAGGAAGAAATGAAATTTGTAGGTGCAAATGACAAACTCAGTATCAGAAAAAATATTGGATATGTTAGAAGTGCTGAGCATGAAGTTGGGGGGAGAGAAAACCTAACCTTGAGATTAGCTCAGCTGGCTAAAGCATGGTGCTAATAACCAATTCTGTGGGTTCTATCCCTGGATGGACCATTTATGTAAGAATTGGACTCAATGATCCTTGGGAGTCTCTTCCAACTCAGAATAATCTGTGACTGGGAAAAAACATGAAAAGTTCTCTGAATGGCACAGCAACCAACTCAGTAGTAAATGTGACAGATTTTTTTAGTGCAGTGAATTTGATTAGGTAGATGAAGATACCATTTCTTGTTATTACTTTTTGGCCCCTTCTCTTCACTTTCCAGAATAATGAGGGGGAAAAAAATTGAGATGAGAAAACTTTTTGTCATAGAGAAAAGAATGTCCCTCGTGCAACATCTTTTACCTGCTCAGCTGTAGCCTGGAGGTTACGTCAAGTATTTTTGGTCTCTAGTCATGCATCTTTAAACAGGTGATTCATCAGGGGAGCAGGGTGGCTGTACACCCTGTATCAGTCCAGGACACTCACCATGCCCCTGGGAACTGAGTCCATCATTTGGGGTGGCTGCATCCCCAGAGGGGCTCCAGGGAAAGTAAGAGAGATCTTCTACTTGCAGCCCAGAGCAGAACTGGATGTTTTTCCCTCCCACCA
This sequence comes from Chaetops frenatus, assembly GCA_013400775.1. Lineage (NCBI taxonomy): Eukaryota > Metazoa > Chordata > Aves > Passeriformes > Picathartidae > Chaetops > Chaetops frenatus. The sequence goes on along the minus strand of VZTR01001352.1, from coordinate 647,374 downwards.
ACTCAGTTCTGTTGAGTTAATACACTTCTCATGTATCCCAGCAGGAAGGTGCTGCAACCAGCTTTCTTTCCTAAGCCTGTCCTGGTTTGCATCAGTTGGAGTTGTATGCTGAGAATTATTACAGGGCAGAGTTTATTCTTCCCCATGGTGAGGTAGTTCACAGAGCATGCTGCCCACAAGACAGAAGCCCATCATCTATTTATTGTAAGGAGAGTATTTCATCATATATTACTGAGCACTGACAAGCCTTGCCACCTCAGTACAAGAGTGGCTCATGTGGTAGGGAGCCAATATTCTCATTCATACTGGCATGAAGCTGAGGATACATTTCTCCTCGCAAAAATATGCCAGCAGGGTGTAAAAAGGGTAGTTTTCCTACAAAATATAAAAATGATCTTTCATTGTTCTGTGAACTTGGGGTTTTCCATGCAGAATGCATGAGTGTGTTCCTGAAAATTGAAAAAAAAACCCAAAACCCTCCCAGTCTCATATTAGGGAGAATTAAGAGCCTGTGCCCTTTGTATAATTAGTTGACCCATGCATGGAAGACAAAAGGTGGGAGCACCAGTATATGCATCTATAAAATAGACTGTTTTATTAGTGAACTTTCATAGGAATGGTCATAAAGATGCTTAAGGAGGGGAAATAGGATGTTGCACTTGGTAATACACTAAATGAAAAACTGAGAAACAGGAAATCCATTCCCAGCTTTTTCAATTTGTGTATCTTTGGCAAATTTGCTTCCTTTTTTTTTAACCCATGTCCTTCTGCCTCAGCAAGTTCCTTTGTAATCTCCAGGTTCACTAAACATATCACAAAAAATATGCAATTCCATGGATGAACTCTACATTATGCTATGCTATATGTAAAAATGCAATTGAAAGGATAATTGTGCCTTTGTGTTAATCCGCTTGTAAGAAAAACCTGTAATCTGCCAGAACAGAATGTATAGGCTATTAACTTGTTTCTTCACCAGGCTTTTGACAGCAGGCCATGAGGCATTAATAAATAGATACACTTCTCATGGGTTTGTGATTCATTTTCCCAAACTTATTAAAAAAAATATATCTGCAGGAGCGGAGGTGAAAGTTTGAAAACGATAAAACTTTCAGATCTATAAAAATGACGTACTTATAATTGAATATTTCTAGGGCACTTCTCCTTTATTATGTAGGTATTATAAAGATGACATGACATAATGTCTGTGCATTGTGGGGGAAGCATTTGTGTATGTGTGTGTGAGGGTGGCAACACTGTGCCATTAGCTCTCCAGCAATTAGCAAGAGAAGGGGCCCCTAAGATTGTGACAGTGATTCACACAGAGAAGCAAAATCAGGAAAATTTAGCATCATATTTTATGAGCTTTTCAGGAGGAAAAGAAATAAATACAAGTGAGAACCCTTTGCCTTCTGCAAAGTTATGGACTTGTTTTTGACAATACTAGTAATGTCATTCTCTGTATTCTGACTATCAGTCATTCACTGTGAGTTCATCTTCACATCATTTCCACTTCTGCCAGCACCTCCTTACCTTTGGGAGAGTTCTGGAAACCAAACTGCTACTGCTAGCACTTTTTCCAGAAGACCAGACTCTTTTCCTTGAATAGGAAATTAGTGTCTGTATATTCCTTTCCATGACAAATGTATGTCACACTGCAACCTAAGAAAGAAGTCCATCAGATTCTTACTTAAATCCATGCCTTTGCAGCTAATGATGTTTAGGAGAATGTCACCTTGCTAGAATTGGTGCTGTGTTGACTTTTTTCCTTTCTATTGGGAATGGGCTGCATTCTAATTTAACAATCTCTATAATTTCCTAAGCTGTCTTCTCAAATGTTCTCTTTTAAATGCTATAATCAATGCAGCCCTCCTATTTTCAATAAAGGATGTTCTGAACTCAGGTGTGCTGACTAGAATGGACGAGGAGGAAATCGTAAAGCACTGAAAAAAACCCCAAACAAATACACAAAGCAAAAAGCAAAAGTAAAGCCCATGTCATTATACAGCTACAGTAATCCATGGCATGTGTGGTCTCTTCTAATTACTCACTGAGAAGCTTGTTTATGGATGGACTGAAGACAGCAATTGCTTGCTGTCAATGCCTTAGCAATTGTAAAACTAATTATACCCCGCCTTAAATGCAAATAATTAACAAGTGTCTTTGCAGCCTTTTATTCCTCTGTTTATCATTTTGGAAATGCTTTATCTGGGCATGGGCACATCTGAGGAGGAAAAACAGGCAATAATTACAGAAATCACAGATGTTCCAAGCAGTCTGCACCATTGGAATTTCTCTCCGGAAGTCTGCAGAGGTTTTGCCCCTATTTTTTACAGCATCTGTTAGAACAGTTGGATTAATGATGCCTATTTACAGGCATAATGCCCAATGTAACATTTCTGAAAGTATTATGCTCCTGGAACAGGATTCAGTTCCGTGTTAGGAGAAGTTCACTTAGGTGTCTGCACTGAGGGTTCCCTGGGTGCCTCTGCAGTCGGGGAGGGAGGGTCACAGCAGTGAGTGCAGTCAGGAGAGCCATCCAGCTGTCTGCATACAGGGAGCTGAGCACCTTCCCATGCTCACAGGAATTCACAGCTGCCTGGTTGGAGGGCAGGGGGAGGTTTTGGGAGTTGCAGATGAGCAGTTTGCCATAGTGGGCAAAGTCCTTCTGTGATCTCAGCAACGTTTGAGCCACTGACCATTAACACCTCAGTCTCTCAGGTACTAAATTCCAACACTAGTCTGGAACAGAACATCTCATCTAGGGTTTTACCCTCCTGGCCTTTGAGATGGTCCTTGGCTCAAAACACTTGAAATAGTCATCATCTAAATATGTACAGTGTAGGTATATAGACAGCCTCCTAAAGTGGATATCTTCTGCTCCCTCTGGAGTCCAGGAACACAAGAGGTACTTTGAGAACATGTTTTATATGTCCTATGGTGAAGAAATATTTTAAAAATAAATAAGTCATAATCTGTAAGTAGCTGCTTCTCTCTAGGGTTTATAAACAGAGTCAGTTTGAAACCCAAGATGATTTTCATTGCACCAGCTTAATGAAGAATTAATAACTGCACCCAGAGTCTAGGCTGCCATTAAATCAGAGTCACTCTTCTAAGTGCAGTCAGTCATGTGTGATCCATCAATTCATCCACAAATTAAGAGAGGTATCCACTCAGGATGCAGCAAATCTTTTCCCAAACTCCAGGAGTGATACTAAGTAGGTTTCATTGGTTACAGAAAGAGAAGGTTTCTCACATTGTACAAATTGTGCTGACTCTTATGAATTTTGTTACACAACATCTTCTTGAGTAATTAATTTAGTCTCATGTAATAGGAAGCTTTAATGCTCTGGAGCAGTCGTTAGGGGCCTAAAATCCTCTGTACTATGGAGAGATGAAGGTGGATTCTTCAGTCTCCATTCTTAATCAACAAATCGCCAAGGCTTAGAGAATGAACCCCATAAGTTAAAGAAGACACTGGGGCTTATATTCAGTATGAGGAAAATGTTCAGGTCCCTGTCTTTCCAGCAAAAAATGTATTTTTTTTTTCTTTTCGTTTTGAGTATGGGTTTTCTGTTTGTTTGTTTGTGGGTTTTTCTTTTTTGTTTTCATTGGGGTGGGGGTTTTGTGTGTTTGTTTGTTGGGTTTTGGAGCAGTTTTGGGTGTTTCAGATCAAATACTCTTTGGAAACAGAGGCATCAGACAGGCATCGAACTGAAAAACCACAGTTCTTTAACCTTCTACTCAGGGTACCTACATTGCATGAGATTTCCACCATACATTTTCCTGTGGAAGAACAAACAAACATTTGTGGAAGCAATTTTTGTGCTTCATCAGGCTGAGCACTGTGTTAGATGATTAGGTTTGCATTTCAAGGAGTAATGCATGCCTGAGTGGGTCATTACAAGGAATTCATACAGGAGCATTGGGAGGATTTTTTAAAAAGCCAGGGCTGTCAGTGCTGCTTGTGAAGGAAAAGGGAAGGGTTAGATGAGAGGGTACTGCTGGATCTCTCCTGTGGCTTTTGGATTGCATGGAGTTCCAGGGTTCCAGTTTGATGAGGGGCAGCCCACACCTGACTGGGATCACCAAACTCAGAATCCTGCAGTGAGAAACTGCATAGGGTGCCTCTGGAGCACCTCTGAGGTGCTTGCAGCTGCAGGAACTCTTGGAGAATCCACTGAAGTCAGACATTTTTTGAAGCAGTGGTCTGTTCTTACACTGCTTTTGCCCACTGGAAACAGACAAGCCCAGGTGTATGGCAGAGAGCAGCAGCAATGTCAGCGTCTGCCATGTAGAACCTCTGGGAGGGGAGCAAGAAGGGCTTGGAAAGCTGTTTGAACAGGGCACTGGGGACAGGGGCAGCACATTAAAAACACTGAGGGTTTTGGGAGGGAAATGGAAAAATAACTGGTTTTTTTTTTCAAGAGCTGACTTCTTGTCCCATGAAAAGATCTGATGCTTTCAGATGACATCCTCATCTTCTAAAACATGTTCCAATTGGTGATATGTGCTTGGACAATTTGTTCTGAAAAGCAGGAAGTATCATGTGCAGTAGTAAATTACAATCATGATCCTTGCAAATTAACAGTGACTCAGAATTCATCAGGTGGCCCTCACAGATAGGTACCAATTCCATCCACTCCTGGAGACAGTGTTGTGTCATTCTTCTCTTGTGCTGCTAATTTAGATTAATGGCTTTTATTGTTGGTTGTCAGCTTTGACTGATTGAACAGTAAAGTTATATTTCATTTCTCCTCTTTCATTATGACACTCGATGAGGAAAAATACAAATGAGTTCACATTTAATTGGAGCATAGAAATATATTTCTCCTCTGGTTTCAAGAACAAGCACAAAGAGCTGTGTAAAAGCAATGCCGAGGTTGGTGATTGCATTAGTGTAAATTCTCTAAATGTTTGTTCTTTTTGCTTGTGGTGAGTGGTTGAGACAGAAGTTGTTTTTCATTGCCAGTTAATCACTTTCTGGGATTCTGTAAATATCTACAGAAAGAATTGTCATATTCCTGCAAACAGATTTTTCCCACTACTTCAGTTCTCTCTCTGGATCAATTTCCCTCTTCTGTATAATGTTAATCTCACTCTCTCTGACCTACCCACAGAGAAGGGAAGAAAGCCTGGCATAGAGGGCAGGTGTTAGAAGTCAGTGCATGTGCAAATTTAATTGGATACACAGAAAAATGTCAGTCCTAGAAGCTGATCAATCAATCAGTGCCAGCAAACACCTCATGGACTTTTACAAAAGATGAAAAATGGAAAGAACAAAAATGCCCTTTCTGGGCTTTTTCTGAGCAACGAAATGGTTTCATTCTTCTCTCCTGCATCTCAAAATATCATTTTGGCCAATGCTGCAATGCTGAAGGACACCAGTGGTGTGACTTTGAGCTGGTCAGTCACAGGCTCCTGGATGTTACAGGGAGTGGAGTTCAGTGGGAAAGCCACTTAAACTGCTTGAAGTAGTGAAGGAGCTTCAAACCCTGAAACCACCATCCACAGCATTGGGCTGTAGGTAAAGCAGAATAAAGGAATTTAAGTGTATGTACTGCAGAGAGAGTGGAGAAGATATTTCAGGTCTGCAGGCTGAAGGGCTTGGGAAAACAGGAAAGCTAAGAAGAGGACTAACAAGGGGTAGTAGAAAGAAACTTGTAGGATGGAATAAAAACCACCCACAGACTTTCTGATTTCTGGCAGTGATTTTTGACCAATGACACTACTTATTTTGGTTTATTGCTGCGCTGCTCAGGAAAAACAGAGCCTGGGTGTCTACATTTTAAAAATAGAAGGGTATACACTGAAGAGATTACCAGTCTCATATCACTGGTGATTTTATTTTTCTCACAGTGTAAATGAACTTCCAGGGCACTAGATAATGGATCACGGTCTAAAACACAAGGAAAACAGATCTTCTAAGTTAAGTGGATTGTTTCAAAATAAAGCTATTTTTTCAGGATGTCAAATGCTTTCAAAAGGAGCCAATTCCCTGAGCTTCTTGTGCTACTTAAAGCCAGGTCATCTCTGTTGAACCAACCTAAGCAATCTTAAATCCCATTTTTAAAAGTCTTCTTTTTGTTTTTGTTTTTTTGTTTAAAGAAAAAGTATCTTGTATATGTCTCATTTTCAAAAAAACCCACTGGATATTGTGTCTGACAATAGTGCCTGACTAGATTTGGAGACCCTGCTGATCACTGCCTACTCTACACTCCTTGAGAGCCCTCAAGTTAGCAGCCACTACACCTGCCTGAAATGCTGTGATCAGACTCTCTCATTTCATGGAAACCTACTTTCTGCTAAGTCTTTACATTTGCTTCATTTTTCCCTGAAACAAATTCAGTGCTGGCAAACACCACGGTAACAGACAAAATGACAAAATGCAGATGTCTTGTTGTGTCTCAGCACATGAGAGGTTCTGCTGTGCAGTGATTGTATAAACAGTTACAGGGGCAGGCTTAAAGGTTGTTGGGTGAGGAAGCAAGAAGGGAAGAGATGAGCCTGTGAGTGCTGTCTGATAGGGCAGGTAACAGGACATGTCATGGTGTGGGATAAACCCCTTCCTATTCCAGAGTCTGAAGAGGTAAGTGTGATTTCAGTGAGTTAAAATTTCTTCTCTCCTTGCTCTAAAAGTGCAGAAAAATCTATGGCAGCCCTTAAAGGAAAAGCAACATATTTGCATCTACCTCAACCAGTGGATGAAGAGTGTGCAGGACAGAGAGGGATTTGTCCAGGAGGAGTTAATAGTCCCAACTACTTTCTCCACTGCATTTTAAAAATGTCTTTAGAAGAGAGTTTCTTAGTTGCTCTGGGAAGTTTTTCTCTGCAATCAGGTCATTTTTGTCCCTAGTCAATGAGTTTAGTTGTTACTGGAATGTAAGCCATCAGACTTGTCAGGTCTCTTTTTCCATAAAAAGTGAGCCTGTGGTTTTCAAAGTGCAACCCATCAGCCTTAAATCAGTACTTTGCTAAAAAGCCACTGGCAAGAGCATTCTGGAAAGTTTAGGGGTGAAAATGGCACTTACCTGTAAAGTTATTTTGTGAACTCAAGCTGATATAAGGCAAATAATTCAGGAAAGGATTAGGCACTTACATGAATATGAATAACATCAGCAGTTGCACTGCGAAAGAGAAAATTTACAGAGGTTATCAATCCTTACACTTCAGAGCATGGGACCATTTCTAGGAAGAAATATTTTTCTGCCTACACAGCCCTTAATCCTCAGAGGCCTCAATGTTTGACACCAACCTTTAAAGCATCTCTGAGTGACTTGGAATGAGAGGCACAACAAAAAACTCAGGGCAAGGAGTTTGGGTTTCTTTAGGAGGTTAGAAAGGCAGAAGGGCTGGCAAATCCCATGGATCTCCACTAATCCTGAAGTTAGGGCTTAACAATTCAGACGTTTTTCTAAGAAATTCTGAAATGTGAATTTCTGTTTCCAGCTGGAGGACAATAATTCTTTAAGTGTGTTGAGGGTCATGGACAGGTTTCCCTCAGAATTAAATACAGGAGACCTTTCCACATCCCACCTTTGGCCTCCTGAGAATTCTACTGAGTCACCACTAAATCATAAAGCATTGGGAAGAAAGAGCTCCCTTGGTGCCATAGTACATACTGCCACCTGAATTGTGAGTTCCACATCCAGATGTGGAGAGCTCATCCTGTCCTCAAGTTTACACTCCCCAGAGATACAAAGACTCACTAACAGTTTGCACAGCTGCAGTGGTAAATTTGTACAGCAGAATTTATGGAAAGACCAAGAGAAGTAAGTTTGTACTGTAATGACACTCGAAACAGTCATTTTCTGTTGCCTTTCCTAGAAGGCAGAGAAAAGAGATTTATCATGAGTGTAACTCTGCCAAACTATGCAGAACTGCACGGGGAGGGGCTGTCCCTTGTGACGCTGTCTTGACTGAGGGGAGAGGGTCTTATCTTAAATTGCTTGAAGTCCTTGTGCCCCAGCCCAGATGATAAAATGGAGCTTAAGGCTCTGGATGTCCTCCAGGGCTTCCAGCAGGAGTATTTCAGTGCCAAAAATACAAGACGACCTCATGCTTGCCAGCCCTCATTTGCCTTGATGTCTTGAATGCAATATCCTGGATTTCATCAGGAGATGCTGATCCAATATAGGGAGACAGTGAAGCCAAGGGAATTATTTTGAATTCAAACCCTCTTAAGCACAGCATCATGTCATGGTGAAACCACCAGCTGAAATGAAGACTGACAGTTTAATTTCTTGAAGTACTGGAAAAGCAAAGACATCTGCCATGATGGCTACTGGGTTCCACAAGCTGATGGTAATAGACTGTGAGATCCTTTACAGCTGAAGAAATTAATCCTTTTTTCCCCTAATATACCTGTCATTTTCTATATGAGTAAGATTGTTTTTTAGAACCTACAGCATGGCTATTTTGTCTCCCTATTCCTTCTCTGTCTGCCTGTAATCTCTACTCTGCATGGATTTTACAAATTTACAAGTGTATACTACCTTGTGATGAGACAGAAGTTAGTTTGGCCAACAACAAAAACAAAAGATTGAAAAGATTTGCTGAAAATTTTGTTTTGTTCTGTTTTAAATAACCATGTCATAGTTGAAAAGGAACAGAAGACTTCTAAATAATAAAATGTTAATACTATTACTAATAAGAATGTTAGTAAAACCCAAAGAGTAATAGTCCTTCTCCACATGGCATGGCATTTAGTAAGTGGCTGTCTTCTTCCTTGACTCAATGAAAACTTTCAGTATCCTGAAACTACAACAGAAAATTANAAAAAAAAAAAAAAAAAGATGAAATTTGAGATCAGGAAAATTAACTGTGAATTTCACAAGCAGCAGAGCCAGAGCAGCCAGGTTGTGTGCACTTGTAGCTTCTCCCAGCAGAACAGCAGCAGCTCCTTTTACTCATCCCGGCCCTCTGTGTGCCTGTGGCTTCCCTGGATCCCTGCCCATGCTGGCTTGCCAGCTCTCCTTCCCAGACAGGGTGTGCAGCAGCTGAGGGCTCCCTGCCCCTCCCTGGATGGATCCAGTCCTTCATGGCTCACTCCTTTATCCTGGCACTTCTGTGAAACTTGCAAGACGTCACTATTCCTGGGACTTATCTCCCTTTCAAATGTGTTTGAAATTGGCAAGTCTGTTCAAAAGTAATTAAAGGGAGGAATGACAGACAGTTTGACAAAGTATCCTATTTCCTTAGGAAATCAGGCTAAATGAAAGGGGATTGTCATGTAAAAATCATAAATTTTCCCTAAACAAAAACTTCTTTTGTTCCCTTGGGCATCAAAGATTAGCAAAACCTGGAAGAATTTTTAACTCCAATTTAAACTTCAGAGCTTGCACTAGGAGTTTACTATTGAATTGTCAATTATCTTGGTCTTTTTAATTAACTCTGCTTTTAGGCTCTGGTACAATATATATTTATTCTGTTTTTAAAGCAAAAAAATGGAACATCAGACTTAATGGAAATAAAACTCGCTTTCCATGGAGGGGAAAAACCCATAAACATAATTTCATCCAACATTTTAAGTTATTTTTTTAAGGTTTTCCATTAGTGTGGTCTAGCAAATGACAAGAAAGTGATTATTTTCTAATATATGCTCCAGGCTTGCTCCTTCCTGATCAATGCTTTATTTGTAGGCTTTTCTGCTGGGCCCATTTATTCAGTGTTTTTACTCTGGCTTGGTGGAGAACTGCAGGTGATGTGAGGCAGCCTATGGGGGGTGTGTGTGCAATTCCTCAGACAGAGGCAGCATCTGAAAATAAAATCACAACTGACTTCAAACAAAGGAAAGACAAAAAGACTTTGCTGCCAAAAGTTGTGACTGCAGGACAGAAGACCTCAGGATCACAGGACATAAAGTGTAACAAACATTGCTGAATTCTCATGTACTCTGTCCAAGTAAATGCAGAAGTTGGAGGCTGCAGTTCGGTCATGAAGAACAATTGAGAGCACGAGAGATGGGAAAAAGGAGTTCTCTCCTTTGGCTTGAGCCTCAGTTTTCAGGATCACCTTTCCCACAGCACTTTTGTAACTCAGTGTGTGTTGGCACTTGGCTTCCACGCTGGGAATTGTGTGGAGAGCTACAGGTCCACGGGCTGAGCTGAGAGCAGAGCAGCTGCACATGGAGGCTGCAACCCCTCGTGCTCTTTATGGTCTGAGAAATGAGAATTTTCATGCAGGCTGTCTACTGCAGAATGCTTAAGCAGAGGCAGAGTGAGACCAGAACTGCTTGGAATTTGCACAGATAAAATTGGACTTTTTGTTGGAGAGTGTGTGCCCAGGATTTCCTTCCCCCATGCCAAAACAGGCGAAGGTTTGCCTGTAGCACTGGAGAAACAGGATCTCTCTCAGGAATTCCTCATGATCTTTCTGACACACTAAGATGAAATCTCCTAAAAACTGGTGCTGATATGAGATCTTTTCAGAATCAGAGCCAACAAAATCAACTTTCCTTTTTGGTGTTTTTTTTGGTGTGACACAGGACCTTTGAGATATTTTATTTAATAATTCAGTGAAACTGGATGCCCAAGGTTTATTTATTTTTCTCTCTCTCTCTGTATGAGTTTCAAAACTTTTGACCACTTCTTCATTTTAGAATTAATTTTTGAATATTGTTCTCTTTAAAGTTCCTAGGGGTGAAAAAATAGCAAACAATAGCTTGAACAATTTTAATAATGTCTGACTGATGACTAGACACATAGATATTTTTGTAACTCTTTAATAGAATTTTTTTTTTAAATTAGACTATGTCTTTGAACACAATCCCAAATTACAGTTTTAATCTTTACCAAGAGACAATTTCCTCTGCTTGCACTGTGTTGGTGTCTTTCTGTTACCAGCAATAAAGAAATAAATAGCAGCAACCTGAATTTTTATTATGTTGCAGTGGTACTCTGAAATCAGAACATCCTAAAATCATGAAGATAACTGAATTAATCAATGGACATTTGCAGAGGGCAGTCAGGTTCCAGCATTTTCTTCTCTGTTTCTTTCCTTCCATATGGAAATTAACCTATAATCAAGGTGACTCCAACATAGTTTTGTGAGGAAACAGTTAAGTCAAACCCATGCCTGCAGGACAGCAAATATGATGTGCCTGCTGGGACTCCTGTTACAAAGAAGGAGGAAGGAGAAACTCTTTTCTTTTTCTTTTGTAATGAATCCTTATTGGATCATAAGCAAAATTGAATTCAATATCTTCAACTACAGAATTAGAGGAATAATTATTAAAGAGCAAACAATGGTACAGTCACATATATATCTTACATAGAGTAATGTTTGGGTTGGTAGAATGCCATATATTCAAAAACACCCATTTTCACAGTTCCTGAATGCTGTTACCAGAAAAAAGAGAGATAACATTGAAAAATCAGGAGAGCAGGGGCACTGATAACATGTACTTTATATATCAACACAGACAGTGTGTGTGTGTGCTCCCATCTATACATATCATATATGTGTGGGGTTTATAGGTGTATGTATATATATATATATATATATGCACACACAATGCTCAAAGAAGAAATGCAGATGTTCTGCTATGGAAATGTAGGATGCTGGGTGTGATTTATAACTTCAGATGAACCAAAAGGATTCCCCTGTACATCTTGACTGGGATGTCTGTATAAATGGGCTCCTACTGGCTTGCATCAAAGTGTGTGTCCTTATGAGCTGCTGAAAAACTGTGACCTCTGTGGAAATGCTAATGGCACACATGTGATGTACAGCACTGGAGATAATATCAGGGCAGAGAAAACCTTATAAAGCCAGGGTGGAATAGGGTGGGGAAGAGGAAAGAATAGATTTGCAGTTTGTTTCAGAGCTGAAATATTTCTGAAAGGTCAAACAGGGAGAAAGGGTAGGGTCACCAAAATGAATCATGAAAGGATCTTCATGACTGTGCTTTTCATTGCATCTATGGATGCTCCTTCAGTTTATATCTGAAATCTTCACCCACTCTGAACCGGGTGGTAAAACAAAGTTCATTGCTCAAGCCTCCTTGTAGAAAAAGGCTGAGTGTTTCTGTCCTTAGGAAGTTGAAGTGAAGAGTAGAAACGTTTTAAAGTAAGAATTGCTTGCAGTCAGTACAGTTTGATGTTGAGCTGCAATAATTACAGAAGCTTTCACGGGTGTTAAGTATTTGTCTGTGCTGCTTTCACAGGCTCTTTTGACCATCTTTGGAGCTAAATGCTTACATATTGGGTTCAAGTGCTTTGCTAGCCATTTGGGACTGGATACAGCCACCCTGCTTCAGGGTCACCAAACTATTCTTTTAGGTAGAAACAACATCTATTACAGTGATTTTCAACATTTTCCTTGAGAAAACTATTTTCTTGTCCATACTCAGAATTGCTGAACTTCCAAGTCTCCACATGTTCTTCCCATCAAGCTGGGAGCAATATGAGATTGCTGCAGCTGTTTCTGGCCACTGTCAATGACCCAAAGACCAAGAAAACGTCATCTTCCTTACAGCTGCTTTTACTGTCTCAATTTTCAGATAAATAGCAGTGATGGAAGGGACTGCAGTGGCAGGAGAAGGATGGTTTTGAGAAGCAGCCGGCTAAGGGTTTAAATATTTGCCTGCTCCATGTCCCAGGATATGATCTGTACACTTTCTCCCTGTCCTTACTCAGATTTGCAATGTTCTTGTAGCAGGTGAAGTGCTGCTTTGCGGGCTGCCAGTCCCTGAAATGGCTAAATCAAAGTGCCCTGGTGCATTGAGTTCTGGCATTATTATTCAGTAAATTGTGTCTCTTCCCCTCACCTGCTCCCTCTTGATACTTCTTGTTATTTACCAGCTGTTGCCTCTGGCTCCAGGCGAATGCAGCCCCGCTCTCCAAGCAGAGAGAAGCACAGTGAGGGACAGAGGTGACTCCTGAGGTGCCCCTCACCCAGCACATCCCCAGGAACAGCTCTGCATCCAGAGTTGTTTATCAAGTGCCACAAGCAGCTCCTCGAGTGCTGTTGCAGGTACTCCTAACTCTGTCAGACTGTAAAGTAGAGAAGGAGCAAAATCCCAGCAGCTGTAGGAGGTGGCCTGCGAGAGCAAAGGCAGCACAGTCTGGAGATTAAATCCAATAGCTATGTACCCAGCCAAAATCCCCTTAGCTTTCCGGTGAATAATCCTCTGGTCTGCAGTATTAATTTACTGGTTTGGAGATATTTCTCCACCCAACAAGGTTCATTCAATCTTTTTATGTGTTTCTCCAAAGCTTGGATCTGATTTGGGGTTGGGGCATTGGTAACCTCCTATGACAAATCCATGGAATTTATGGAATTATTTCATTTCAACTGGGTCAAACTGTGCTATGCCCTGAGAGGTCCTCTTACCTGGCAGAAAAAAATATTTCATTGTTTAATATTTTTCAGAAAGTAAGAACCTACTGTAAACCCAAAGGCTGTTGGTCAGTCAGTTTGGGCTGTTTTACTCAATTTCTTTTGATGGTTAACTCAGCCCTGCAATGTCTTTCCGCTCTGCAACCCAAAGGATGATTAACTTAAGAGCTGTGGCTGTATTACCCTTTCAGAGCAAGCAATCCTTGTAAAAGCTTTTCAATCATTCTCCAAAGCCCTCTAGGACAGACAACGTGTGTTTAGTAAACACTTTTCTGAGAATTACTTGATTTTTACACATTTGTGACTAAGAACACACTTTGATGAGCCTGATATTGGAATTACTGGGGAAAGGCCTGTACTCAGTGACTGCACTCAGTGATTATCTGACAACACATCTCTTTGAGGGCTATTAATCCTCTGTCAATTTCTTTGACATTGCAACCTTCTGGCTGTCTGCCCTTTTTGCCTGGTCAGTCATCACCCACCTAGCTGAGGTGGACACATTTGGAAAACCCTTTCCTCACCCAGAAAAAAATCTAAAAAGGGAGGAGGGGAGAAGAATTCAGACAAAAAATGGACAAATGTATTACCTGAACTCAGGATTTCAAAATCATCTCCTTACTTTCATCTTGGGATGCTGAGCACCAAGTGGACACCTATTGGCATATCCCTCTGAAGGGCTGTGGGTTAAGTGTCTGTATGATCTGTTCCAGAGCTCAGAGAAAACCCTGTGCAGAAACTCCCACTGACTTTACTAAGATAAGAATCATGCCTCTGCTGGGATAGCTGTATTGCAGCAATTTGCCTGTTGGCACTAGGGGAATGTGAAACCAGGACAATTCGGCCAATTTTAAAAATAAAAAGCCTGTTTTGTTGTTTTGCAGTTGCTTCTGGCAAACATAGACTAGTTGATGGGATTAGTGGGATGGTTTTGGCAAGGCAGCTTGTTTCTTCAGGTTCTCCCACCCCTCATCTGTCCATTTTAGCAAGTTTTGCTAAATTGGCAGTGTCTAAAAAATAATAAAAAATGGGGGGAAAGCATGTATTTAGAGGCAGTGAAGCAGAAAGCTGAAATGCAATGGCTTTTACTTTTTTTGTTGAATTTAATAGCTACTATCAAGAGTAAAAACCGCAAAAAATGACTGCAACAGAAAAGGGAAGAAAAATACATAGAAAAAGCTTTCCCCATCTTAACTGTACCTGTGTCAGCCTTCCAACCTGCAAAACCAAAGGTTTAAGCTGTGACTTAGGAACAGAAAAACAGGCCATTGAAAGAGAAATTACTTGAAAAAATTTTGCTAAGGCACTGATTCGGAAAGATACAGGGCCATGGGAGATGTTGCATTAAGGCATATGGGCAATTTCCTGGTGAGAGAGAGTCTCCAGGTGCTGTAAGGCTGAGTGGTCTATTACCTCCCTTTGCCTCTCCAGTGTCTCCTGGAATAAAAGCACTGAGCTCTTGCTCAAAAACCTCATACTGTTTAACTGGTGTACAACCCTCAAAGGGATTGCTATGCCAGAGTCCTCGAGCTTTGTGAGGTCTGCAGCCCACCCTCCCCTCCTGCAGCTGCAGCAGGCTGTGTTTGACACAGGAACTGCTCTGCAGCAGTGAGATCTGATGGAAAGGGTGCTGAAATAAGTGATGGATCCCATATCAAGTCCTGTAGTCAAAGCTAGTAATGCACAATGTGAGTATGACCCTAAACTAAATGTGGCTTTGGGTTCATATTCAGAAGAACCAACTTGCTGATAAACAGGTGAGAGAGATCATTCAGCCTGGTGCAGGTTCACAGGGGGAGCCAGGTGCCACCAGCTTGGCCATCAGTGTAAAACTCCAGCCTGATTTCACTGCCTCATTTCTCGTTCCATCCTCATACCTGGCATATATTCAATTTCTTTACAATAATAGACAGTTTCTTCATCTGCTGCCCTTTCAGTGTGTGACGGCTATAAACCACTGGTTACAAAGCTTGAGCGTTTCAGAATCTACTGACATTTAAGGAAAAAGATTACCAAGCCCTTGAAAGGAACACACCACTGAAATACACAAAGAAGCAAGTGCAACTTCCTTGCTGTTAAAGTGATAAAGAAATTAATGGCACACCAGGTTCCAAAGTCCCACTGCTGTTTGGTGATATCGCCTTCTTCCTCCTTTTTTTTTTTTTAAAAACTCTTTTCTCCCTCCACAATATATAAAGGTAGCTGCAGTTAAAGGGATGGCAAGGCACAGGAAAGATATTGCTTCCCCTGAGTTTTATGAAGCTGATATCAATCTTTTTTTTTTCATAAACTTCAGTCCTGTTATTACCCTAAAAGCGTGTTCCACAGCATTTAATGTGACACTGATGAGAATACAAATAAGGGGAGGTGAGGGAGATGGAGGACAGAGAGAGAAGAATCAAATGATGTTAAATGCAAGGACCTGAACAGCACTTCCATACCCGTTGCCATTGAGGAGGGTTTAAAGGGCCAGGAGAGCATAGAGCATCTGAATTGTGTTTGGGGGCAGTAAATCAATTTGAGCTTCAACAATGAGGTAAGAAATATCATCTGAGGAAGGTGAGAAAAGAAATTTAGGTTATAGAGGCATGAAGGCTTGCATGTGAGCTAATGAGGCATGCTTTAGCTAAGTGTTGTGTAGAAAAACAGTGTATAAATGTCCTTGAAATCAGGATGATTTGGAGTAAAAAACAAATGCTGTGGATTTTCTAAACTTTCACCTGGAAGTGCATGAAATGCTGATCATCTTTATGTTGTATTTAGCCAGTTCTTGGCTAGGCTGTAGTAGATGTGGATGACTTTTTGTAGTGAAAGGTTTTTGCTCATGAGTAGTGAGAGAAGGCTGGACCATTTATTCTGTTCCTTCTCTGACACATGAATAGTCAGAAACTGGCATGCTCAAGAGAAACAAAAAGACGTAATTCTTCCTACAGCGTGTAGCTATGAAATCCCTTGCTTCAGGATGTTGGGGATATGTTGAGTTTGCAGATTCAAGCAGAGGCTAGACAAATTCATGGAGGGAAATTTAATCAGAATTACTGCACATACATGAGTTGTGTTTGATTTAGGCAATTCTTGAGCTGCAAAGTGCAGAGATTAGAGAGTCTTCTGAAGAAGAATTACTGCATAACTGTCCAAGGCTTACCTTTCTTCCTTGGCACTTGCAGTGCCACAGGGTAGCTAACAAGGTGAGCATTCATCCAGCTCATGAAGTCACCCCGTTCCCCAGGCTACATCCTCAAACTTTACTGTTGTGAGGAAGTTTACAGGACAGTAGAGAACAGAAGAGAGTAACAAACACCATCTCTGAAATGAACCCGGAGGAGAAGTGGTGGAGTGTCAGCTTGACATGAACTTGAATGCAGTCAGAGCAATAACACCTTTCTGTTCATCACTTTTCTCCAGTGTGATGCACTATCAGCTCTTGAGACAGTAGTTGAAGAACTCAAGAAGCCAGATAACACTCTTTTGGAGAATTCTATGTTAGCACTTTCAAGGAGCATCACTGTGAACAGGATGTAGCTGAAATGATGATAAATTAGCTGATACTGTCATAGGAAGCAACACTGCAGGCATTCTCTTGACAGCTTTTTCAGACTCTCTAAATTCTCCATGAACAGATTAATATTTTGAACGACTTTTACCATATGTGATATATATTGTCAGTTCATAATTTCACTTCAGGTGCTCTGTGCCTAATTTGCATACATAAGCAAATGAGGGAAATTTATCTAATTTCAGGTTATTATTCCACTTGACTATTGAGAGTGTGCACATGAAGATTGTATGTAATTTTTCCACAAGCATGAAACTTTTCCTATAACTCAATATGCATTTTGATAAGAAAAATAAAACCATTTTAACATCTCAATGTTTGTCGAAACCACTATAGCACTGTTAAGAAATAATAAAATAGTGAGACAGATTGCAGCAGTTAGAGTATCTGTGTTTTGAGTTTTGATGAGATGTAAAATCGGTTTAAGTTATTTCAGATTTCTGCAAAAGATGTCTGCCTTGAAATGTCAGGATTTCATGAGAGTTTTCAATGGCTCTTCAAGTGACACAAAGTACTCTCATGTCAGTGTTAGAAACCCTAACCCATGCAGCTGTTCCTACATAAGAAATTTACTTTGCAAAGGTAATTCATAGCTGAGGACCAAAACAGTTCTTCGGGGCTCATAGAAAGAGAAACAAGTTTCAGGAGGGAGTGTAAATCTGCAAAGCAACACCTCTCTCAGGTGTTTTGTTGTCTAAATGCTCAGTGGAGGAAGAGGGGATATCTGTTGACATGCTTTGAAAGCAACCAAGATCAACAATTTAATCTGCAGGCTTAATCCTGCAATTTTTTGGTGTGAAGTTTTGTTCCAGCCATGTAATTTACACTGATTTAATGATGGCTAGCTTTCAACTCCCCTGTGTCCAGGCTAAATTCTCTTAACACTTGGATAACTTGGACTGTAACTTTTTACAGGAAGGGACTGTGGTCTTTGTTCAGTGTTTTGTTTGAGGCTCCTTAAGGATTTCAAGATGCACAATAATAAATTTGAAAAAATGGTACTTCACGATGTTCAGGCACATTGTTTGTTTTATGGGGACCTATTACTGAGAAGTGGAATAGGCAGTGTACCCAGTGCCAAAGTTCTACGTGGGCAGCCAACGAGTTCTTACAGATGTGTGATTATTTGTGGCTTTGGTATATCACACACAGAAGAAAAGTCTTCCTATGTATCTGTGCACTCATATTTAATCCTATTCTTACAGTGTCAGGTTTTTGACAGCAAAAACCATCAAGTCCTGAATAAAAAGAACCACCCCAACACCATGAAATGATTCCCTCANCTGAAATCCCCTACAAAAATATGGGTTTTGTCCATTTCAAGTGAGGCTGGAAGGTCACCAGAAGTGTTCTGGTTGTACAAAGAAAAGCTCTGGTGGCCCCATGGGACCTTTTTGCCACGAAACCCCTCAAGCTTTGTCACAAGTCTTTTTCCCCAGGCTGTTTGTGAATATTTTCAATACTTTATGAAGAGAGGGAGTCTGTGCTCTGATTCTCTCTCCTGTTGTGGGTGATGTCTCTGTTTGCCTGATGAATTTCCCCCTTCTCTCATCTAATCTTTGTCCCTTTGTGTAATAATGAGGAGCAGACCTGTTTTCCTTCGAGGTGATGATGAACTGCAAGCAGGACAGGGGGACACAGACCAGGTAATGATGTGATTACACCCACACTCCTAAGAGCAGGGGCTGATTATGCCTTCAAAGCTAATAAAAAACCCCTGCTTACCTGTGGGACAATTCTGCTGGCACCCAACAGCTGGGAACAGCAATTTTCATCCAACTGAAATTTTATGTTTAAAAAAGGTTCTCCAGGGAACAAAAACTTTATTTATTTATTTTATTTTTCTTTATTTTATTTTTTTATTTCTTAAAACTTTATTCTGCTGACTATTAAGAGACCCATCTAATAGCAATACATTTTTAAAGTAATGAAATATTTACAGCTGGAGCCTTCAACAGAGGAACAGTAGAGTGTGTTTATTTTGCAGCTCAGTAAATTATATATATATACCAAGAATCAAATTGATGCTTTTGGTTGATCATGCTAATCCAAACAAGCTTTCTTTATGGTTTTTAATCTGGAGAATTTGTTTTCCATTCCCATGCAAATAATTATCAAAGCATCTATTAAATACTATAAATAAATCCAGGCCCTAAAATTTGTCTCCAGACTCTAAATACACAGTATGGCTGCAGGGCATATCATTCCTCAGCAAAAGCTGGTGGTTTTGTCTCTCTCCCTGGGCCCTTCCTAGACCCTTAAAGGAAAACTACAGTGATAGCTAAATAAACATTTGCTAAATAAGAACATATATATTGAAATTTATGCAAAACTGTTCAGAAATATCTGGCAAAATTTCCATCTCAGTATAGTAGTAATGGTGCTTGTAGTTTTTCCAAATGTTTTGCCAAGTCCAAGATGTGCAAAAGCTGAATTCTATTTCAGCACTTGTTTCCACAACTTATATACCAGGTAAAGTCTCAATATGGACTTTTTACAGCCAGATTCACTTGAGCATTTGGGAGGAAAGGCACAAATCACATGGAAATACAGTGTATGCTCTTGGCCAAACAACATCTGCTGTTCCTTAAACTCAGTAGAATTCACCCCTGCAAAAGTTAATGGTTTGAAAAGGGCAACTTGCAAGGGAGCAAAATAAAAATTCAGAAAGCATAGAAACCTTGAAAACTCAGACAGGACCTCAGAAACCTGTTTAAAAAATAAGGATCTCAATTTATGCGAGTGTATGTTGACCTGTGTGTGCACGTGTTTACTCAGAAAGTGGTGATTTCCCTGTTCCAAGCTGCTTCCCTGTTATCAGTGCTGGTTGCTGTGGGTGCAGAACAGGAGCCTGCAGGGGAGAGCCGGTGGTGTGGCCCTGAGCTGCCTCTTGGCTTTGTGGTGGAGGCTGCTCCTGGTCACAGCCTTCAGCTGTCAACATGCACTCAGGGGCCACTAAAGGGGACTTGAAGGGGCTGGATGTGATGATACCATTTTTACTCATTGTTTACTACTCAGTCTGGTGAGCCTTTAGTATGCTAAACCATAAGAAGGAAGAGCCCAATATACCAGCCAGAATAAAAAAGAGAAGTGGAAATAAAAGGGTGACTCAGCCAGAATCTGACCAGAGCTCATCACCAGTCCCACCAGAAAACCAGACCTGCTGTGAGTGTTGTAGAGAAGCTTCCTTATCATGAATACTTCATTCAGATGGTTTGTCTCACATTTTTCTCCA
Organism: Chaetops frenatus; assembly: GCA_013400775.1. NCBI lineage: Eukaryota > Metazoa > Chordata > Aves > Passeriformes > Picathartidae > Chaetops > Chaetops frenatus. Next base: position 627,245 of record VZTR01001352.1, on the reverse strand, counting down.
GTACTGGAGCAGGGGCAGCTTTCGTTAGATGAACATGCCTTGTGATTCAGCAGGAAAAATTGGATTTTTACCATAGTTATTCCATAGCCACCCCACTGGAGTCTGCAGCAAGTTAATCCCCATCAGCCACAGAAATGGCCTAAATTGTTATTAGGGTCTTTCTTTTTTAAGAAGTTAAATGAGAAAAATATCACTAGAAAAAGTGCAGAAAGCAAAAAGCTTGGAATTGCTTAGCTGGTTCTTTCCAGCTGGATTGTTCTCTAATGCTGAACGTTAATTGGAAAATAACAGCATTCCTGCCTGCTTTTAGAAAATCAATATGCATGTTTTTTTGGCCCCCTCCCCCTAGTCAGGTTAATTCATTACCAGGATATTTTTAGATTACTGAATAAATAAAAAACAGCTCTTTTCCAGTCTACAGCTAATAACTATAACCAGCCAGAAAGATCTCCTGAGTGCAGTCCTCTCCCTGCCGTCAGTGTTGCTCACTGATGTCCGTGCCAATTCCCTGCCCCAAATCACTTGTCAGCGCTTCCACAAAGCTGGATATGCATCCTGTGCTCCTTTGAACTGGCACAAGCTGCAGGATCAATGGCTCTCTTTGGCAGGGGCTGAGCTGCTGGACACTTTATAGCAGCAACAGCTTGGCAGGGTTGGCTCAGTGCAAGGATGTTGATGCCAGTCCACCACTCCCTGTGAACCAAGGGAAAGAGCAAGGCAGGAGAAGAGAGGGCAGAACTAGAAATGCAAAGAGGCAATGTCATATTTCACAGAAGATGCCTCACAACATAAATAAACAATAATTCTAGCAACCTTGTTTTGCATTTTTTTTTTTTTAATACATAGTCCTCCTCAAATCCCCCTGGATCTAATTAAAACTTTGTTGGCCACCCACCAATCAAGATAATTACGTTGTCTGGCAAAAACAACAACAAAGACAAAATAAGATTGTGCAGAATGATGCAACTACATGGCAAAACAAAAAACCGAAAAACCAATCCAGGCCCTATGTCTTGTTTATTAATTTTTACCTCTTTTGGAAAGTGAAAAAGGAACCAAACTATAAAAGACATAAGAATTTGCACCTCAAAAAGTAAACATATGCTGAAAACATGAGTATTTGAAATCACAGTAAGGAAATCTTGCAGAAGACAGAGGCACCATAATAAATATTAAAATAAGCTGACTACTGGGAGAGCTTGAGTCAGAAAAGAAGCTTTTATTGCAGTTAAAGGGCAGACACTCAAAGATGTGTTATTTAGGGCAGTCACCACTAATAAACCAGGACTTGCTCAAGTTCCTCCCAAGCAAGATCTGAGATTCTGAATTTATTCCTTGTTCTCTCGAGTTCCCTGGATGCTGCTGCCCTGAGAGCTGGCTTATTCCATGACAGCAAACATATGTAAGTTATGCTGTAAACGAACTTGATCCAAATTCCATGGAAATCAATGAAGAGACTCCCACTGATTGCAATCAGGCATAAAGGAACCAAATTGCACATGGGGACTTGGTCAGACTGGAAAACTGAGGCCAATTTAAAGCAGAATATCAAAGAGTCTGGATAAAAAATGTCAAAAACTACTCTGAATTGAATGAACACAAAAGAGAAGCACACTTAAAATCTTTTGAACAAACATTGTTTGAAACAGAGGAGAAAATCAGAGTAATTCAGACTTGGACTAATATATGAATTTGGAGGACTGCAAACACTGGCAGGCATGGTTTTGGCATAAGAAAAACACAAACCCTGAATTATTATTAATTGCATGAAAATACATGCAAATGGTATTTTCCCCTTAAGCTTTCTTGATGTGAGAATAGATATTAAACACACAGAGCTATCCAAGCAACAATACTCACAAAAATAAATGTAATCTCAGGAAATGCTTGCAATGAAATCTGCACAAACATTGCTTATGAGTTCCTTCCATTACTTGGGCTATTTATTGACCTTTGTGTGTGTATATATGTATTAAACTGACAGAGTTATTGTTTTTTCATCACTCTTATTTAATAAATCTCATTCTTCTAGATGAAAGGGGTTTTTATTGATGATGAGGGAATTTCTTTCTCTTTTTTGTTCAAGGCATCGATCAAAATCTGACATAATTTTAAACTTTTTTGAAACTATTTTATAGAGTCCTTTTATACATAATCTTAAGTTTAACCCTAAAATTATATTATCAGTGTCCTGTTTACCAGAAGCAAATATTTGTATATGAGCTTTAATCCTTCAGGTGCTACACCCACAGATGTCCCAGATAAATTGCTAAGAGCTGTGGGCATGAAAAAATTTAGTAGCAAAGTTACAGAAAGAAATTATTTTTATATTGCAAGGTATTCTGGAATATATCTCAATTAATTTAAATCTTATTAATAACTGGGTTTTTTTTTACTTCCATGCCAAATGGAATTAAAAAAAGGACCAAAGAGATTCAGAAATCTAATAATAATTTCAAGGTGATTGTAACAGATTGTCCAGCTAGAAAAACATTTTGTTTCCCTTTTATGTAACTACAGATAAACTTATTTGTTTTAAATATACATATTTTAAAAAATCTTTGTGGCTGACAAAAATAGCTCCAGAAACTATTTTTAAAGGAAAAAAAGAAAAAGAAAAAAAAAAAGAGAGAAGAAAGAAAAAGAAAGCATTGCTTTCTGAAGTGCTCAAATGGAACATTTTAATTTTACTGCTTTGGCTTTGGAATACTTCAGATTAGAGTAAATACGAGCTTTGCCTTTCTAGTGTTCTCCACAGTTAAGAGGACTAGTTCCTTTTTCTTTTTTTCTTTTTAAAGAAAGAAGAGAAAACAAAGGAAGAATGTTTATAATCTTATATAAACCCATGACATCAGGAGCCTGAAATTCACTACATGATTCATGATGAAAAGACTGACAACAAAGAAATAGAGATTTCCTTTGCATTTTCTCCTGGTTTTCCACTATTCATTCCAAATCCTTCCTTCTGGAAGATCAGAGTTTCTCACCAAAGGTGGGACTGACAAGCTGCCTCTCATGACTGTTTCTTCTTCCCTCCTTAGAGGGTGCACCCTGTCCCACCAAGCCACAAAATCACAGCTGGATGCCACAGATCTGAGAAGCTGCTGAAGGAGCTGCCAGGCTGGAGGGAGAAAAGGTGAGAGGAAGCTTCCCTCTCTTTGTCTGCCTTGGATTCTGGCCAGATAGGTCCTCTGAAACATGAAGTGTCCAAGCAGCTGCCCCAGTGGGGAAGGTGTCTCTGACTATGCACTGTGCTGCTCAAATGTGGATGCCTGCACTGCTTATCATCCAGCAGTAAAATTCATGTGAGTATCCTCTACCTTGTTTTAGGCAGAAATGGCTGAATTAATGAAAACAGGTTTAACTGATGACCAGAGCCTTCTCTCCTAATTGTGTACCATGGGAGTGTGTGAATGGAAAGCTCTGCTGGTTGACCTGTGAGTGATGTAACTGTCTCCAGAAAAGGATTTCTGACCATGACTTAAGAAACGATGCATCAGTGAAGCAGGACAGAGTTGCCTCACAGAAATTCTTTTTCTGGTCATTTTTTTCAGTTCTGAAATAAAATACTGTCAATGAGCAAGCTCACATCTTCCATCAGCCTCAAGGGTTCTCCTTTTTTTCATATATTTTTTACTTTTCTTGCAGTAAAAAAGTAGTTTAAAGTAAAAAGGTTTCTTTCTTCGATTAGAAATTTTATCTTTAGTTGTACCAGGAACTTCTACTTCATCAAGACTTCTGGCTAAGAGAAATCAAGCAAGGTGCACAAGCAAGAAAACACCATCTGTAACGATGACAAACTATAAACACCATTCACAGGCCATTAAGTTTGTAATCTTTTTCTCTTCATCATTATTCTCTTACCTCCATTAAATTCTTCCACAACCAAGTGCAGAAGCCAAAGGTGATGGCAGTAGAGTGACAGACAAGAATTTTTATTGTCCTGTCAATGCAGATAAACCCAGAGCTGAGAGAATGTCAGGCGAAACTTCCCCAATGATGACTAAAGTTCAGTAGTCTCTGAAAAAGGAAGAAAATACAAATGATTTTTTTATGCCTTTTAGGCTTTTAAGATTTATGTTATGGAAGTATCTTGACTCTGTGGAAGGTTAGTCAGGCTCTGACTGATATTTATTGTTCACAGGAAACTATTATCTGCACTTGATCAATCTGCTTCAAATTGCAGATTTGCAAGGTTGCAAGACAATCAGAGGCTTCCAGCAGCCATGATTCTCCTGAGGAACTGGAAAGGACTAGAAGACGACAGATTGAAGATGACTCAGTGGACACAGATAAGCAACTTGGAAATGATTGTGAATAGCTGCAAAGACCTATAGTTGGTCAGGGAAAGGAAGGTTTGCAGTTTGCATCCCCACCCAACAAAAAGGAGAGAAAGGAACTTGCTGAGGGTCAGATAGGGAAGAAATACATGCCCACAGGAACAACAGAGAGAGTCAGGTAATGGCCAGTTTTTCTAGTACGGCCAAATTTAGGATGTTGTAGCACAACAGTTCCCAATTTTTGTTTGCCAATGAGTGCCACCACTGGTAGTAGCATTACATTAGAATATGCAGTTGATCTTATTTGCAAAGAGAAATCCCAGTGCAAACCCCAGGCATTTTCTAGTCATTCTCAGTTGCTGACAGTTGCAATCCAATCTTCCAGTGCTCTGTCAATTGCTCCAACCTGCGTGTAAGTCCTCAGTTTACCATGAGACTGCTGATGGAGCCAGTGTTAAAATAGTCAGCTGTTTAGTAACTGAAGACCATCAGGCTGTTCAAGCATGACTTGCTAAGTTCATTCTCATTTTTCCTGCTTGCATTCTTGCCTTTCATGTGGTTGGAAGTGTTCACAGCATACATCCTAGTTATTGATGGCAAAAACCTTCTGGGTATTATGGGGTTGCTTTAAAACAGTCAGGATGAAATGTGACAATTGCTGGGTCATCCCTGTGGTTATCATTCATATTGGCAGTGGTGAATGAGTTGACTACAAGATACACCTCAGGCTTCCTGCTTTTGCCAATGTTTACTAGTTTCAAAGTTGTTATAATACAGCTCATTCTGTCTGTGGGCTCCAGCTCAGTTTCCTCCTCAGCTGCAAGCTCAGAGCACCAGCTGAGGAGGTGCAATCCTGATATAAGTGCAGTCCTTGCAATTCTACTTTACACTCAACCAACTATGAAACCCAGCAGAATCTAAGACCAGCTTTTCAGGGCAGCTTTCCAGGTTTCTTAGGCTGCAAAAGCTGATCAAGAGAGAATGACAGCTGGGAATTTCAAGCAGCAGATTTTCTCATCCACTGTCTTCTGTGGCCTGTGGGGTTTTTTTCACTCCTAAATCCCATGGTAATTCCCTGATAGGGGAGCAACACTCAGGAGCACAGGGTGGCAATGGATTGATGTGTCCAGACCACAAAGGAAGAGGATCACTGGAACAGTGAAATTCAAGGCCAGCACAGAGGAGCAGATGTCACTAGAGAAGAAACAGGATTCAATCCCAGGATTGTGGCAAAGAGTGCTGGATTCAACACCAGCATGGATATGATAGTTGTGCAGCCATATGGTATTACTGCAGCACCTGACTGGGAGGACAAACTTATTTGGAGGGGGTAACCTGTTCCCTTTGTCTCATGGGAAATCCACCCTTGGTTTATCACCTAGGCACAGCTGAGCCAGGAAATCTGCAGCTGTAAGAGCAGGAAGGTCTGAACCCAGAGAGTAAAATGCAGACCCTGTGCCATGAGTGTGGGGTTTGCTGTCCCATTTTTGGTTGGTTGGATGGTGGGAAAATGCTCTGGATCCAGAAAAGGAAGTGAAATAGAAGAATTACATGAGAAAATTTCCAGAGGAGAATATCCAGACAAGTCTTATTTTCTCCAGAGAGGGCTTCTGGCTAATAAGCATGACTAGATATTTCGATATAAACAGGATTTCAGGAAAACTGCAACCAGGTATTGGTGCTGAGCACCTTCCTGTGCTTGGAGGCAATCCCACAGACTGAATCTGCTCACCACCCAGCCTCCTTGCCAGATAAATGAAGACACAAACCCGCCAACTGAGGATCCAGCAAAGCAGAATGGCTCCCTAAGTTATAAAGTGCCAAAGTCTTGCACTTTTCTTGAGATTACTTTAAACCTCAGTCTTTGCAACAGGCTGCAGCAAGAGGGAGTAAAAGAACAAAAAGCCCTCGCTGTTAATATTTATGGCAACTAAAGCAAAATCGCAACATATTTGCAGATGAATAGGAGTCCCTGTTAAAACCTGCAGCAGCCTAATTTTAAGATAGCACTGGTTTGGGGTTTGATTGTGTGGAATAACAAAGGAGAGAGTTCCTGTTAATTAATTTAGAGGAATTTTTAGTGTCAAAAATAAATAGTTCAATCACCTTTCCAAAAAAATAATCTGAGGAAAGGAAAGGAAATGAAACTTAGTGGAAAGACGATAGAGATTTTCTTTCAGTTCCAGAGCTTTTTCAAATATTTTGGTCCTTTTGTGTCAAATTCATTGCCCCAATGTAGGTTATGGGATTTATTTCTAATTAGACCTATGTAACAATTATCTAGCTATTGCTACAAAATAAGCCACATGGCTAAGTATTTCCATTTGTTCAGTGAAACAAGAAGCACTTAGAAATAGTTGGTTTGCAATATATAATTAGTCCCTATTTTATTTAAAGAATGAAGCATCCAGACCCTATTTAGGGAAAAAAAAAAAAAAAAAGATATTTCTGTGATATTTACAGCTGAAAGTAATTTTTTTCCCTAGGGGGAACTTCAACAAGACCTGTTGTATCCTGATTTGTATTTTTTTTTTTTAACAGAGATTCCGTTTGGGGGAATTATGTGTAATGTCAAACTACAGTATTCATCACTCACCATGGCTTGATAGGAATCAATGGAGCAGTGTTCTTCTTGGTCTCCCTTCATTACACAGTTTTCTCTGAGAAAACTGATGATTTAAAATGAGAGTAGATTCTCAAAATCCTGATTATAAAAATATTTACTAGGGAAAGATTATACTCCTTTGCCTAAAAGACATTCAGATTCACAAAAGGCCAGACTATACTATCGCCCTGCCTTATATTAAAAACTCAGCTGGTTAAGCCCATCCAATTCTGTTCTCTTTTCTGTATCCTCTTACATTCTTCTTTCTCCCTTCCTACTGCATCACAGCACAGGCAGTGTTGGCATAGTCCCTGAGGTGCTTCCATCTTGCAGGCTACATTGTCTAGCATGTTTCAGGAGACAGGAATACTGTGGAGCCAGGAAGTCTCTCAGGAACACATTTTTCACAAGCAGTCTCTGATTGTGAGTGTGAAACACTCCAGGGGAAGGGATTCCTGCAGATGGCAGATTATTGCAATCACTGTCGGAAGGATTTATGTCCTTGACCAAGCCCATATTTCCACTTGTCTCAGAACCTGCCCAGTCCTGAGTGAAGATTTGTGTACTCATCCACGTTTCATGCTGTTCCTGCTTCTCTTTCAAGGCTATATAAATCCTGAGGAAGATGCTTGCTCCACTGCAACAGATACCTAGAAATGGTATCTATTCCCTCCACTAGATTCCAGCCTGTTCTTCCTGAATCCAGAAGCAAGAACCTCTCCCAACACTCTTGTGTAAGTGCAGATCTCAGCCTCTGAGATAGTTCCTCCTGGTGCAGAGAAAAACTCCCTGCCACTACTCATCCTGGCAGAGGCAAAGGCTAAAGAGGCCAGCTAAAACCTGCAATTTTAATTTACTCTCATGGCATCATGTTTTATATTGCCAGCAATTGCCTCCTGTTCCACGGCTCCCACGGCTTGCTCACCTCCCAGGCAACACTGGCCCTGTGAAACAGAAGAACAGTTTCCTGAACAGGTAGTGGAGCAGCTTTCATGGGAAACACCTTCCCAGACGTTGGAGCTGGACATATGGTGTTGAAATATCAGATCAGGTGGTGCCTCAGGCCTGAGTACCCATGAATGCAGCCTTTCCTCTCTTGTGTGCCAGCCACGGAGTTCAGTCACATCACACCGGCTTCTTTTTGGCTGAGTACACAAACTCGGGCCCTGCTCCCAGCTGAGAAAGCTATCCCTTACATCAAAGGACAAGGGATCGTTCTTTTGCAAAAAGATGGCTGGCAGCAAGATCAGATTACAGCGATTTAAAATGTCTCTCTCAGGTAAGAGCAGACCATGAGCATTCAAAAGCACACATAATCAGATTGTAAACTTGACTGTCACAGCATGCCTCAGACAGCAAGGGTATAAATACAGACTAGACAAATTTTGGGAAGACAGGTTCATTAAAAGTCCTACTACATTATTACTTATTAAAAGTAAGGGAACAGTTTCTGCTGTTGTTGGAATCTCCTAAACTGGTGATTCCTGAAAGCAGGGCCCAGGGTAAGGCTCATACTGTATGTGTCTGTCCTATATCCACCCACCATGAGGTCTATGCTGGAAAATGTCTGTGATCCCAAGGTTGGATCCAGTATTTTCTCTCCATGACTGACTCCTGAGCATTTGCTGAAGAGCTCTGCAGGTGTAGCCTATTCACAGTGTATAAGGTGTGCTCCACCAGGCACAACCATATCACTCACTGGCCACTCATCACAATCCAGAGATCTGCCTACCTGAGACAGCTAGATTGTTTCTCTGCTTAGCTTCAGCCACTCATTGGCATGCAAATCTCTATTACAATCCCAAGAGAAATTTCCTCTGACCTCTTACTAATTTCCTTCTTCCAAGTCCCTTTTCGGTCTCATCTATTCACCTCTTTGCATTTCCTTCCTTTAGATTAAAGCCTCCTTAAGAGACTTGTGCTGGGAACGTGACATTTTTTAGTCAATCCTCTGGGATGGACCCACCTGGTCTATCTGTTGTATCGAAGACAAAGGATTGGGCTGATAATAAGGTAGCTCCACGTCCAATCATTACTACTTTGCTGATCATACTGTGACTCAGTTTCCCCCATTTATAAAACAAAAGTGGCCTTTGTGAGGAGCTTTGGGTTTAGTAGGGGAAAGGAGCTGTTAAAGTGCGAGTGTTAATTATTGTTATTACCCGACAGGCTGTAACTAATAGTAACCATTTAGCTGGGAGATGTGGAAACAGGTATGCAGTTAATTGGTAGATTTAGCTGAGGTCGGGTGGTTACATTGCAGACAATCCATCATTGTTGTAAGCAGCGTGAAGTTATGCCCAGCCTGAATTACCCTGAGTCTCCCTTCACCTCTGGTCTTGTGCTAATATCCCGAGACGTGTCACCAGCGAGCATTTGAGTGAAATCTCTAGAAGAATGTGGAACAAATCTGTAAGTCGTTTTCTGAAATGCCCTGCCAAAAAAAAAAAAAAAAAATCAATAAGGTCTTCCTTGTCAAGAAGGAAATGTTAAAAATATTAATTAAAAAATAAACTCTCCCGTAAATCGAATGGGAATGGGTGAGAGCAGGCAGACGGGATGGAATGAAATTCTAATGGAAGGGCTTTTAATTCCCTCCTGTTTCATTGCCTGTGGGCACTTGCAAGCGCCTGTCAAAGCTCAGGGCCCTGTCCTGCTGTGTGGGCAGCCTCCAGCAGCGCTGTCTGTGGTCAGGGACCAGCCTCTGCAGGCAGCGTTCGGTGATCTCCTCCGGCCACCGCTATTACTGCTGGCCAGAGAGGACATCAACTGAGAGAGGAGCACAGCTCCTGGGGGAGAAATTGTTGGTCCTAAAAGCGTGAGGGACAGCTAGAGCAACAAGGGTTTTTTCTGCTGATAAACCACCGGAGGGGAATCTCCCTCTCCACCAAGCGCTGTCATTTCATTTCCAAAAGCTTGTCCTTGTCTCCATCAGCATGGATGTGGGTACATCTCTGCCGTGCATGAGCGATTTATTTCAGCATCGGCAGCTAATGTAAACGGCAGTACAGTGAACCACAGGCGGAGGAGGCAACAGAGGGGTAAAAATGAGACTTTCCCTCTGTCAAAGCAAGCAGAGGTTCCTATTCTGAGCAACTTCAGTGCACTTACATCAGTCACGGCAGGCGGGAGAGAGGGTCATTTCAGAGCTTGCTTAGATATTTAAGGCCACTTAATTAATCGAATTAAAACATTTCCTCTGGAAAGACTGTACACACACACACACACATGTACTGTTCCTTCACTTTGCACATCTGCTTCCAGTCCATGTGTGGAGGTTTCAGTATGCTGGGGAGCGGGCTTTAGGGGACTGAAGTGATGGGGAGCACAGGGGAGGAAGGGACCGGATGAGATGAGTTTAAAAGTTGGGCTAAGTCCATCTTTGGAGTGTGTGTGAGAGAGGGGGAGTGCGTAACCAGCCACTCACGACACAGGCACGGGGCGTCCTGGCGGGGCGGCTGCGGGAGGAGTGTGATGCAGGAGCGGGGAAGTGAGAGGGAGCAGAGAGAGAGCGAGCGGGAGAGGAGCGAGCTGTGACTTCCTCACAGGCAGCCGGGAGACATCACCAGCCAGGGTTTGCTCCTCTCTCTCTCCCTCTCTCTCTGATTTCAAATCAGCTCCTCCCCCGTGTGGTTGTGGCTTTGCCTTCCATCACAAGCCTGATCAGCAACACCAGTCTTGGGGGAAAAAAAAAAAAAAAAAAAAAAAAAAAGAGGGGGAGGGGGGGGGAAGAGACAAAAAGTGAAAAAGAAGAAAAAGGAAACAAGAGGGGGGAAAAAAGAGGGAGGAAGAAAGTAATCTCGTCTACCCCTCGGCTGCATCTAGCACAGAAGAGTCCGAAACTTTACGTGGAGTTCTCGCCGTGTTTACCCCGCGGCGGCTGAATCGGCAGCGCCCGTCTCCCTCGCTCCTGCGCTCTGCTTGCTCTTTCTCCCTCGCACTCATCAGCAGTCGGCAGCGATGGAAAAAGTTGCTGGCTGGTACCCAGCCTGGCACGTTGCTCTCCTGTACTGGACATGGCTTTTCCTCTTCACTTATGGCTTTACCGGTGCAGAAATAACTTGCAGATCCTGCCGTTCTCAGGTGCAGCCGCAGCAGCAGCCGCAGCAGGGATTACTGATGCACTTGAGGACCGACAGAGGAGGAGAGGAGCAAAGGAGGTTCCTCAGCGAGAAGGGAGGTGAGAGAGGGCAAGAGGCCGGGACGGAGGATGCCGGGCTGCGAGCGACCCTCGCCCCTGCTCCCGCGGGGACGAAATTCAGCGGCTGGGAGACACGGCGAGTGACGAGGCAGCCAGAGCAAGTGGCCGGGGAGCGCCGTCCCCGAGCGGCAGCGGCGGCTCCGGCCGAGGACCGACCCCTCCCGGGCCCCCCCCCGGCG